>JAQQAE010019966.1:0-10804 GCA_029823295.1 Pseudamia nigra | reverse complement strand
GTTTTGTTGACATTAATTTTAGCGCAGCGCCATCCAGTGGAAGCATTACGCAACTGCAGGCAGTACTGTCACTTGTTATAGCACAGCGACATCTGGTGGGTGAATGCCACAACTGCGCCTTATAATCCTTTGCGGCTTATGTATGGAAAAAATTTAAAAATGTGACATTTTTGGACAGTGCAGCTTATAATCAGGTTCGGTTTATAGTGCGGTAATTACGGTAGTTAGTTTAGCCACCAATGCTAACTCCGTATTCTGCTTGTATTTTGTGCTCGCTGTGTATCACTACTGAAAACAAGTCAAGTCAACACATCAACAACATCTGACGAACAAGACAGTGTTAGTACTAGTAAAAAACTTTGTTACGTGTTGCAGGTTTGTGCTGTGCGTATGTTAAAGTTCTGTGTATGTGTGTTCTCCAGCTCCGCTGCTTCTGCTTTGACACCGGGACCGGTTCGACACAGCGACGCATTTTCACCGGTGAGAAACAATAAACACTGATTTTAAGCTGCAAGTATATTACCCAATACTCCAAAAAAAACTGCTTTGTTTAACCACCTCTCATTTCTGCTTTTCTACCTTTTTAAACCACAGGAAACAGGTCGACATCAGACCGGACTTTACATCTATTCTCACACAGATGAAGACTGAGGACAAACCAGGCTCAGTGTGACGAGAACCCGATCCCAGAAATTCACGCCTATAATGAACTGAACATCAATGTATAGTTTTGTTTTTCTGCTCACAAATAAAGAATCGCACCGTTACGTGATTGTCATGCTTTTCTATTCTGTCTGAAATACACTTATGGGAGAAGAGTTCCCTTTTCTTGTAACTTTTGTTTGATTAAAAGCCACATACAAAGCAGCAAGTATGTCATCGCCTCCATGTCCTCCATTGTGCTTGTGTTGTGCACAAATGCCGACAGCAGTTTCGGGACGCGACTCCGCCTATGACTCCGCCTACACGGATAGTACTTGCTTGAAATGGAAAAGGAATTAAACTGAGCAGAGTCGAGTAGAACCGAGCTGAATAGGTACTAGTGGAAAAGGGGCATTTGTCTCTGTTCAGAGCTGCTGAAGAGTCTCTGCAGCAGCTGAATAGACCATGAATGATTTTCAGCTCTTTCACTACTTTATTCCCACAACAAGGTAACATTTGGTGAAATAGGAGCCGTTTCAGATTTGGTGATGTATATCACATAACACACAGGGCAGTCCTTTTTTGTTTCTTGTCTAACTTTTTACATTTGAGATGGGAAAAAGTCTGTGGACTTTCCTTGAAGACTCAGGCATGGTGACTCATCCAAATCACAAATCTTAATATTGGGAACCAAAAAAATTTCAGACCAACTTTATCAAATCATGCAGCTCCATTTAAAATTTTTCAATTCAAAAGTGTTTGTACAGAGCCAATCGTAATCCAAGATGATCTCTAGGTGCTTGACAACATGGACTATAAAAAAAAAATAAAATTAAAAAAAACATTTCTCATGGGCAGCCTAATGAGACTAAAATTAAGACAAAAAAAGTTGGCTGTGCCAGTTTCCTCATACCGAGGCATTATGTAACTATAGCAGCCCTGTCTGTAAACGCACCTCCACAGATCTGGGTCCTGATCTCTGTGACACAGATGGGGCTCAGCTTGGATTTTAGTGTGACGTCACCAGCGGTTAAAATAGGGCAGATTCAAACAGCACCAACAACTATCAAATCAGATTGTTACAGCATGACATAACGGCACACTGTGTTTGTCTGAGTGTGATCCCCAGCACCCCCTCACCCAGGCCTGCCCCTCCCCTCCCAACTAGAGCACATTTCTTTGCAGTGAGCAGAGGTTTACATAAAGAGCGACAGTTCTCTATCTAGGAATAGGAGTCAGAGAGGAGGCCATTTAAGCTCTGCATTAAAACAGCAGACCTGTCTAATGCACAACTTTAAACGCTGGCAGATGGATTCCAGCCTGACATGATACTGTGTTGCACTGAAAGAACTCTTTTGATCACGGCAGTGGCATCCCAGGCCTAATTGCCAATATACTGACAAATAATCAGCCACCTATAATTTTAGAGAACTGCAAGTATCAGCCAACATTTTGTAAGTGCAGTCACACCCTTTAAATCACACTATGAACGGTTGATAATAAAACTGCTATTTGAGCTGCTTGTACATTTGGTGGACCACTATCATTCAGTCATGCAGGTATCGTTTCCAAAAGCACATGTTCAAAATCTACACAACACTGAAAATTGTGTTATTGTAAATGGAAAACATTATGCAAATTTACTACTAGCATTAAACATTTAATTCTCTAAACGAGAGCACTACATAAATAAATACTGTTAAATCCAAGTTTGAGAAAACTGTAATGATTAGGTGGGTAGCATTAAAGCACATTTACTCTTTTACATGTATTTGTGTAGTTTTTCAAATAAAATGTACTTCAAAGTAGTTACAGAATTCCTTTTACTCTTACTCAATTACATTTGTGACTTCCACTCAGTTATATTGTCCTCAACTTCCCCCAATAAGTATGTGTAAGAGAGAAAAAAATAAATCAATTAAAGTTAAAAAAAAAAGTGATAAAATAATCAAGCAACTTGACTAAGTAACACAATGTAAACTAAGCAACACAATGAGCACAAATGATCAAAATAAGCATCAAAAAGGACAATCAAATAGCAAAACAATTAATATTAATAAGAAAACTGAAGAAAATAGGCAATAAAATTATAAAATCAGGGTACATAATAAACAAAAAAAGTAATCACATAAATTAACAAAAATAATCCAAGAAATTGAACCAAATATCCACAAATGATGAAAATAATCAAGTTAGTCAACAAAGATTAACAAAATAAGTAGTGTTGTAAAGAGGTGGGAGAGTTCCAGTAAATTTTCAGAAACTGTCCGTGCAAAGTTAAGACGGGAATTTTGGAAATATTACAAACTGGAGAATTTACATGGAAATTATGGAAATGTATGGGCATAAACCTGGAATTTACACAATTCCATGTTAATAAAATATACTTGGGGAAAAATATATTTTAGAATAATTTTGACTAAAACAACCAGATTTTATGCAAATGTACTTATCAATGCTATTCCTCAATCACATGTACACTGTTTACGGCAGGGGTATTGAGGCCACGCCCCCTACTTGCACTGTGCATTCCTCCATCGGATGCACAGATCATTTCTAGAACCCTGGACTAAAAAAAAAAAAAAAAAAAAAAAACACACATTTTAGAGCCCAGAGCACAACACTATTGAAGCCACACATTTGAGTCTGTAGACGACATAAAGTGAAGTTTGGATGATATCATGGGAGTAAAAATATTTGATGTATAGGATTAATGTTTAACGTGCAAATATCACATGAAAATGTGTTCATACAAAATTGAACAAAATTCAGCATATAAGGCTACAATAAACTACACATTATCATATATTACTACTTGTCTAGCTTGTTTATGAGATATTCTTTTATTAAAGTACTGATGTTTGAGTACCTCTACTTCTACTTGATTCACTAGAATCAGAAAGTGACAATACTTTTATTTAAGCACTTTCTGTGTCCTCTACCCACCTCTAGCAAAGATGTTATCTGAGGTTTTAACCTCTTCTTTATTTCAGAAGATTTAACAACGTAACCGTGATCAAAATTTTGAGTAATATGTAACGTGACAGAAGAAAACTCAAATGAAATGTAAAAGCTCAGAAGAAAAATGAACCTAGTTTGTTTGAGAATGAATCTAGTTATGATAAAGATTTAAAGTTGTGTGAAAGTAAGTGAGTATGTGAATGAATCCACTAGAACTGTGAGATTCTTGCCTCTAGATGGCCTGACTGTAAACTGAAAACAATGTTAACATGTTGCTGTAAAGCAGACAAAACAGGTCACACAAGTAAACACGCTACAGGAATGTATTTGTTCGTCAGCTGATCAAACTGTGAATTGTGGGAGTCAAAAGGTCAGGTTGTGTTTTTCATCCTCTGCTAATATTGCTGTTTGGAAAGACTGCATGTAAAACACAATTGCAAAAACCATTTAAAAAAAAAAAAAAAAAAAAGACTCACGCACACACAAGCAAGCTTGGAGATGTTGAAAGAGATACACAGAGCAAAGGAAGCACTTAGGAAAGAAAGGCCAATAGTTAATTTCCTTTAGAAGTACATATTGCCTTCCTGACTAACACTCGAAATGCAACACGCAGCTGGCGGAGCCTCAGTTCACGACCCCCATTGTCTGCCGCCTCTGTGAACACAGACTACCCAAACATACAACGCCGATCGGAATCAGCGCCAACGTTGCACTGTGAAAGCCACAATTCTGTCTGTAGTCCACGAAAGTTACAGGACGGGTTGTTCTAAGAGCAACGCATCTACAAATAGCATGTCAAACATCATTCTGTGAAATTCTAATAAGATTTGCTTGATAAAACAATTACAATACATTTTGTTTTTGATGCTTTTTTTGTCTTGCTATGTGTTTTAAATGGTATACTTTTTGTTTTTTCTTTTGATGATGTGACTTTTCCATTTGTCATAGTTTGTTTCTTCTTGTCATATCATTTAGTGTTTTTGATTTATTATTATTTTTGTCTTGTTGCATTTTTACAACCCTTATGTTTTCATTACCTCCACCGAGGAGGTTATGTATTCATGTGGGTTTGTTTTTCTGTTAGCAGGATTATGCAAAAACTACTAGATGAATTTTGATGAAATTTTCAGTGGAGGTAGCTCTTGGGCCAAGGATGATCCATTAATTTGGGAGATGATCCGTGTCAGGATGCAGATTCTGGATCTTTTTTTTTTACTTTATCATTGCAAGATAGAGCCATTTATCAAAATCCATCCAGTAGTTTTTGCTTAATCCTGCTAACAGACACACAAATCAACATGAACATTCTAACTGTTGTGTACACCTTTTCACTGGTCTGTGATGTAAACATAAAAATCACAGGTTGAATTCTTCTTCTTCACTCTGTTCCCTTTAGGGATCACCATAGCCAATTATCTGCTTCCACCTGACTCTCCTCTGCATAGTCTTCTCTCAAACCAACTAGCTGCATGTCCATAAATCTCCTCCTGTAGCTCCTGCCTGGCAGCGATCTTTAAAACCCTTCTTCCAATATGTCCATGATCTCTCCTTAACACAGGTCCAAACCATCTCAATCTGGCCTCTATGACTTCATCTCCAAAATGTACAACTTAAGCTGTCCCTCTGATGTGCTTGTTCCTAATCCTGTCCACCTTCGTCATTCCAAAAGAGAATCTCAGCATTTTCAGGTCTGTAACATCCACTTCTGCCTTTCGTCTTCAGTGTCACCGAGAAAGTTGATCTGTGAAATTTCAGCATCATAATGATCAAAAATCTTAGACATCACTGGAAAACATGCACAATATATGGTCATCCAAAGTGCTTACCTTTTAAAAACCAAAAAACATTTTTTACATCTAGTGTGATATTCACTCCCACATTTGACGACTCATTGCTTGAAGTTGATACTTAGTTCAGCAGTTCTATCATCTTTTAAAACCCATTATTGGCCAACTTCTATATTAAAATAACTTGACTATGGGTATAAAAGAAACCAGAATCATATAGTAAAAGCAGATTATCTTCATATATATGTACCAATCCCCACTAGAATTTTAAAATGGCCATTCAGCTTTGCATTTTGATATTTATAACACACGAATAATAAATGTGAAATATGCCGTGTGCACTTGGGGACTGGGAGGTGGGTGGGTCAAGGGGCCACTTCGGGCAAAGGGGCCAGCGCTAACAGGCATCCCGCTCTTGTGCCTGTTCCTGAGTACAAACTGTTCTCATGCATGGCCACCTCCTCTGGAAACACACACAGATACACTGAAAACCAACATTGGCCAGAAGTGTCCAGATCAGGAGCTGAGAGCTGAGATCCTGCAGACAGCGAGGGGTGGCCGGGGTGCATACTAATGTTCATGTACACACAACACAACACAACACACACACACAGGCACCTACATGGTGGGCCACTTCAAACACATTCCACAACATGCACAGCATTGTCGGAAAATGCCACTGTGCACTACAGTGAAGAGTGGCTGAGTGTCCACATGAGCACACTCACACAGAGGCCAGCTCCCCACTATTAGACTTCATTATAGACAAGTAAATATTACTCTAACACATACACAACCAACTGGGTCATTAACATCCATTAAAGTAATTGCAACCTATCTTCATTTTCTTATTCCAGCTTCTAAAATGTGAATAATTCCTCCTTTACTTTACTCATCTATAACAGGAAACTAACTCATTGGCTTATGGATCAAACAAACCATTTGAGAAGCATTAAAGACCATTTTTCACCATTTTCAGACCAAACTACTAACTGGTTAATAGGGGAAATAATTACCAGACAATACTAATAATTATTTAAAGTCCTAAAAAGGACACCACTAGTCATCTGTTCTTAACTCAAACATAAGATTTGGGAGTCACAGAGCTCCTTAAAGAACCACACAGCCTGTTGAGAACATACATAACATGTATATGCACACATGTACACTACCCCTTTCCAACAGAGCTGTGCTTACAAGCCTGAGAGGAACAAGAGGGGGGCAAGGCTCCCAGTTGCACAACTTGTTTTTGCGAGTTCGACCAGGAGACAGCTCAGCAGTTACTTCAGAAAATGGTTTGCTGATAACTAGAACAAACAGCCCAATACAAATCAACTAACATCACTCTATTCAAGAAAAATTCTTTATTACATCCCCTAAACTGCAGTCAGCAGATCACAGCCACAACGTGGTTTGTATATCAATCCAGCTTCACCTTTCCCAGGGCTGAGGTGGAAATATCAGGCAGCATGCGGCTTCAGAGTAAAATATTTTAAGTATTTTGGTTGTTGCCCCCCTATATCCCACCCCCCTCGGCGTAAACATCTCTAGAGTGCCAAATATGGTCACTTCCCAGAGAACTGAGTAAATCAGGAACCAGACAGCCAATGACATGTGCTCCACTCCCCTAGAGAAAGAGAGAGTGAGATAAAGAAAAAAAGAAAGAGGAAGAAGGAGGGGTACCAGCAGCCCGGTCTTATGAGAACCCCTTTCAGGGGCCTCTGTTCTGTCTGCGTACATGATCTGTGTAAAGTAGCCCAAAGACTCCCTTTGAACCTGGACACGAGAGCCTTTTTTGGTAAAACAGCACCAAGTCACCAATATTACTAAAGGCAAGATACAGCGAGCGAGGTTTTGTTAACGATTTCACAGGTGGTTTGTCCTCCACTTTAAATTGACTCTGTGTATTTGGCCTAAGTTTATGTAATGAAACATTCTGATGACTTCATCAGTCACACTAATCACAAATCTTTGATTGTAGGTTAAAAGTAAAAGCTAAATGTGGGCTATATTCATTCATTTCTATGCAGTTGTACTGCAGCCTTTTCATTTATCTAACATTTATTCATTCAACGTCGGACATTAAACGTCATCACAGACTGCAATAAACTTTACCTCGGTCTCCAGCTCTGTTGTCAGCCATCCAATTAACAGTAAGTATAGAACGTTATGACAACTTCATTATAACCTCCTAGTTAATTTGTAGAATATCATATTTAGTTCAAGCTTTAAGCTGAATCAATTAATAGACAAATAAGGTGGTTGACATCTTAAGTGGGTCTTCTTACTGTGTCATCAATGTGCAGATCATCATGGCAACCTAAAATTACATTTTCCAGACTCAGTGACTGCGGGTGGTCCCCAGTGTGCAGTGTATAGCTTTGTTTCAAACTTTTTGGATGATTTAGATGCATTTCCACATTTATTAACACACATGATAATAAATTATGTCACATTATTGATTATTTGTTGTATTTTTAAATCCTACATCAGGACACCCAGTCTTAACCACAGTGCACCTACAGTAATTCTTCCACAAATTCAGGGAAAACACTAGAGCACAAACAGCATCTCAGCCCTATGACAAATCAAGACAAAACACTGAATTCCCGTGGTGTAAATTACCACAACATTCAGGTCATTACTGCTGTTAAGTCAGTGAACAGTTCACAGCCTGTCATCGTCGCTTCCACTGAGCACCAGAACCGTAATTCATTGATAAAAACACAACGCGGAGCAGACACCCCCCCCCTCCCTCCTCCTCCTCCGGTGCGGAAGACGCTCCAGAGGAGGCTCCATACTGGAGCGACGTACACAGCAACGGAGCCTAATCCAGCATCTGCAACGATACTTTAAACGTCGGCGGCTCGTGTGTTTGCGTTGAGACGTCGGCAGCCGTCGCAGTGTGTGTGTGTGTCGCTTTGAGAGGCCTGGCCGCGACTCATACGAGCGATCCTGCTGCTCCCGGTTTAGCCTCGCGGCCGCAGACCACCCTCTTCCGGTTCCATCAACTAATCTGGCCCTGGGGCTCGCGCATCCGACGCAGGCCGCTGAGGGGGGCGCGGCCACGTGCGAGAAACCTGAAATTACCAGCCCCTTAATTAGACATACACAAAACACTACGCATGCGCAGATACGAAGGCTGCGGTCTCATGACCAAAATCACTATGCTAATTGATAAAATAAACACAAATAAGCATACTCACCGACACATTGTACCTAAAAAGTGACAAGGTGTTTTATTTCACTTTATGTTAACCTCTTTTGACCTAACAGAATTTTCGGGTGTGTTTTTAAAATCATTTGTTTGCTTCTCATACTTTTCTAATGTGATACAATTCGAAAAGGTAAAGAAACAAAAATCAACACATGTAAACAGTATGTGTTTAGTATGTCAGCGGGTGTAATACTTTGTGTATGGTGAACAGTGTTGTCTATCTTGGAAAACACACAGTACGAGTTTAAAAGGTGAAACAATACTCACTTTCTCCGTTTATTAGTCCACACTGGCATATGATGCAGGTGCTGATAATAAAAAACACAATTTGTGCTCGCAGCTTGATCGTCCACCGCCTCATTTTGACTCGGGGATATGTTGTGGTCTCCTTCTGACGCCTCTTAAAAACTCCACCAGAAGAGAACAAATGTTTCTTATTCGCTGAAATATCAAGTTTGTTTTTTTTTTTTCAAAAAAAAAAATTTAAAACTTAAAAAAGGTCAAATATAGCCAACTTTATTCAAGATTGCCCCCCGTCAGCCGGGGGGAGAGGGGGTTGGAAATTTATGAGTTACGTTCCCAGCCAAGACTGTGATGTGTGAGAGCCCTGGAAAAAACGCAGACCACTAAATAACGTGATCCTGGGTTCTGGCAACACACGTACGAGTAAAAATCTTCATCTTCCATAAGTGAAGGCGACAGTCCACATTCATTTATTTGATTCTTGTGATCCACTACAGAAAGAGAGACGTATGATTATTGTTAATATCCCACACGCTGAGGGCTGGTTTGGATGTCCCCGGCGGAGGTCCACTGGCCCCGGGCTCACTTCTCTCTAATGCACTGCTCCAGTGAGGAAAGACCCGCTTCAGACACGACTGGTAAAAAGTATTTTCTTGTGCACTGCGTGACAAAAAACAGTTATTTCCCTGTTCGTTCAGTAGGCATCAGCTGAACTTACGGACGTCACAAGATTTAAAAGCAAGTACCGGAGTTGACAAGGTTTCCACTGTTTCTTTTGAAGTCTACAGGTTTCTACTGTATATTCGCCCCTGTTTGCGTGTATGTCCTCCCAAGCTCGCCTTTTAAAACAGAAAGGAGCACATCCCAGGAAAGTCCTCGCAGCGGCGACGTGCAGGAAAAACGTGCAGCGACGCAGCTTCCCCTACTACGACCTTCCTCTGAACTCCTTCACCCCCGCTGACCACCACGCCGCTCACGAACCAACAGCCACGAAACGGGGAAAAGAAAACAAAGAACAACTTGGGAGGTAAATGGCATTTGTTTTCCATCCACCGTGGGGGAAAGGGACGAGAATGACGGCCGCGTTGAACCTACACGTTGCTGTAAAGTGAGAAAAGTGTCCACCACGCCGCCCGTCTCTTTTCCTCAGATTAACGCTAGCTGATGGGGAAAAACAGCTAACGTTAGCTAGCTAATCCAAAACAAACGAGGTTTCAGTGTCGGCGCCGTTGTTAAAAGGATCCAACACACACACAAAGTAAGTATTCCGTTTGCGAGAGTCTAAAAACGATGAGGTGAACAAACGTAAAAAGACGGGTCAAGTGGAAAAACTTGGATTCCCGTTCCGTTTAGCAATAGCTTTCCCTCACGTTCCCCCTCTTTCCGTCTCTTTTTCTGCGAGCCTCCACCAGTAAACAACTCCTGCCAGTCACCTCAGCTGGGCCACACATGGCCGCCCGCAAAACCCGGAGCGGAGCCCGCCTGTGAGCGGCAGCACGCTGGATCCGGACTCACTGAGCCCCGGCGGCGGTGGTGTCACACCAGTTACCCGATGAGGTGGGTAGGGTAAGGGCGTAGATATTCCGTTAATGTCGAGGGTGGACAATCAAGAAATGTGTAAAAGTGAGCAAATTAATCAAGAAAATTATTTTAAAAAAATGAACAAAGTAACCAAGAAAATATAGCCAGAAAAATGAGGGAAAACAAGCAAAATAGATCAAGAATATTAGTCAAATTGAACAAAATAATTAAAAAAGTAAACCAAAACCATTAAGAAATTGAGTTAACTTTTTGAACAAAAATAAGCAAAAAAAAAAAAAAATTAACCCTTTTTTGTTTGACCCATTTTCATATATTTGAGCAACACGGTGGTGCACTGGGTAGCACTCGTGCCTCACAGCTAGAAGGTCCTGGGTTCGATCCCAACACCAGGTGGTGGGGCCTTTCTGTGTGG
>JAQQAE010019965.1:0-10804 GCA_029823295.1 Pseudamia nigra | reverse complement strand
ATTACTAAAATGATCCGCGCTAAAGGTGTGAAACGCGCCCAGGCGCGGAACGAATTGCCAGTGTGAGTACGCCCTTACACAGTGTCCGACTTTCCCATCATCAATTCAAGATCTTGGTAAAAAATGAATGCAACTCTGGACGTAAATAAATATTGAGACATTGCAGAAGCTTATTGAATCGATGCTACAGCAAATGTGTCGTAATCAAAGCTAAAGGCAGTCCAACAAAATATTAGTGTGTGACTTTTTTTTTGGCCAGGCAGTGTACATCTTTCATTTTTTACCATACACATCACAACCCACTCCCAATGAGTCTGCGAACCACTTTTGGGCCCCAAGCCACCAGTTGAGGACTGTGGATATAAACAATGGCAGAGGGAGGGGGCAAGCATGAGTGGGCAAAAAGCTGGATGGAGGTGGGTGGAAGAAGGGGAGGGAAGGAGAGAGGGCAGGGCAGGGCAGGGGAAACTGTGCCATTGCCCTAGTTCTTTTCCTACAGTGGGGAGTTATGACATAACGAGAGCCTGGCTGCTCCGTTTGTCTATGTTTCTCTATCCTGCAGCAGTGAGCCAGTGTGTGCGTGCCGCCACCGTCCACACTCATCCAGGGCACTGCCAAATCAGCTTTATGTAATATGGACACGAGCCGCATGTGAAAAGACTCAATGAAGTGCATCACAACACATTTATTTCCTTTCCGAACGCCTGCCTTCTGTTGCCCCCATAACAGTGTGCCACATGGTTTTACTCAGTGCTACATGCCAAGGGTGGAAGTGTGGTCTGAACAGTCATTATCCATTTGTGTTCATTAGATATTTTTAAATGAAACTAAAACTCCACATATATAGTGCTTTTCCTGTTTTACTAGTTAGATCAAAAAGACAAGACCCATGAGAATTGTTCAGTTTGATCTAGTGTTAACTGAGGCCATGACATTTTAACCTTGTGGTTTTTTCCAAGCAATTTTTAAAATAATATTACACATTTAAGCAAGGTAGTGGTAGAAAATGGTTAAATTATGTCCATCAGTGCAAGTTAGTTTAGTGAAAGACAATCAGAATTATGCTTTAGTTACTATTTGAAAATGTAGAAAAACAGTGACTAGAGCATGCAATCTGAATGTTTTGATTGTTGCAGTTTTTGTTCATTTTTAGAGCAATTTTTGGACAATTTAGTTTCATTTTTGATTTTTCTTTGTTTTGCAATGAATTTGGCTCATTTTCTTGACTGGTTTGTTCATTTTACTTCTGATTTCGTTCACATTTATTTATTTTTTGATTGTTTTGTTGATTTTTTTTAACTTTTCGTTCACTTTTGTTCAGTTTCTTTACTGTTTTATACCTTTGGCTTCTTATGTTCCTTTTTCCTGATTATTTTAAGTCAAAATACTCACTGACTTATCATGTTTTGCTTTGCTCTCTGCCTTAACTTCTTAGTTACCATAAATGTAATGTCACCTTGTTCCTCTCCAGTTTAGTGGACACCATGTGTGAAAGATTTAACCCTTAAAGACTATGGTAGAAGAGTTTTTGAGGTGCCTGACTCCCATATTTATTTTGCTTTTCTAGCATGTTCTAGCACAGGGATCTGCAACCTGTGGCTTCAGAGCCACATATGGCTCTTTGACCCATCCTCAGTGGATGTAAAACATTATAATAAATCAAAATGAGCAAAATGAATAGGTTCAAATGATAACGGTAGGTTTTCACTATGAAGAGAAAGTGAGCTGCCCTGGCTTAGGTCTGCGATGCCTGAGTGCTTTCCAGTTAGACATGAATTGAGTTTAAATTCTAGTATTGTATTTTACTTTCAGCTTGACTAGGAACATTTGTCCAGGGACTACAGATGGAGAAGAGCCCCGTGGCTAACTCTGGCACATTTACAGAAATGTTAATTAAAGCACATTGGCCTTGTTAACGAAACATTCTGTGTTTGTTTACTACATAATCCCATACATGTTCTTTCACATTTGGATGTTTTCAGTGTTATTGTACAGTGACAGCAAAGGCGTGTCCAAACTTTTGACAGGTAGCGGGCACGTAAGTCACAGCGCTGTACTCATAAGGTTGCAGTGGAGCTATAAGTGTCAGGAAATCCCAGCAGACTAATGGGATCAAATTGATCCAAACAGGTGAGTCATGGAATCTGTTTACACAATGACTGAGGAGATAACAACAACAATGACCAGGGAAAAAACAGCCTCCCGCTCTAGCTGTGGCTTCAGGTTTGGTTTTATTTTATTTTGCATTTGCCCTTTAATCACTTCATTCATTCAAAGTTTTTGAATACTCACACTAACACACTAAAGCAGCGATTTGCCAGGGTAAGCTGTTGTGTTGTCTATTTGGGAAGAAAATTAATTTTAAAAATTCTGCAAATGAAAAATGAACAAAATAGTCAATAGGGAAAACCAAAAATGAACAGAACTGAGCAATAGAATGGACCAAAATGAAATTGACAAAAACACTATGAGCAAAAATCAACAAAATAGTCAAAGATGATGAAGAAAATGAACTAAAATAAGCAGCTAAGTTGACCAAACTGAACAAAACAAAAGCAATGAAAAAAGACAACAAATTAAAACAAAAATACCAAGCAAAAATGAACAAAATTAAAAGAATCAGAAAAATACATCAAATATTTCACAAAATGGCTAAAAATAATCACAAAATTAACAAAAAATCAACAAAATTAACAATAAAAATGTATTAACTTAAAATATACTGTAACAATCAGAAAAATACATAGAATGACCCACAAACGGGATAAAAATGATTAAAAGTGAAAAAATAATCAACAAAATGAACAAAAAATGAAGAAAATTAGGACAAATTAAGTCATGTACCAAACAAGAAAGAACAAAATAAAAATAATCAAGAAAATGAACAACAATAATCTGAAAAATCCACAAAATATTTTACAATATGGATAAAAATAGTGAAGTAATTATTAAAAATAATCAAGAAAATGAACAAAAACAATCTGAAAATACACAAAATTAAGAATGACAAATGTAGTAAATTAAAACAAATTGTAAAAAAATCATAAAAAATACATACCCATCAACTGGATGTAAATAATTAAAAATGAACAAGATAATCCAGAAAATGAACAAAAATGAACAAAATCAGGAAGAAATTTAGGGCAAATTAAAATAAAATCCCAAACATAAGTCAACAAAATAATCAATGTGTGTGTCCATCACTGACCGTACAGTCCCTCCTCTGGTGTGGTGGAGCCGGACAGAGACATGCTGGAACGACAGGAGGGGGGTTCACCGGGGGTCTGGATGGAGCTGATGGACAGATGCTGACAGTCACCGTGGAGGTTGAGCCTCGTGCGGTTTTCTCGCCGTCACCCGTGGTGTGTTTGTTTTCGTTCACAGAAGACACCGGACATAGACGCTGCACTAATCCTCCTCCATCCCCCTCCCCCTACTCCTGTCCATCCTCTTCCCTCCTCCCCGCTTTCCATCCCATCCTTCCCACGTGTCAGGAGTGAAGAGGTAAACACGACAAGCTGAGGCCTCGTCAGGAAATAAACTAAAACTATTGTTTGTACCAGGCTACTTATTTCTGACAGTACTGCAGTTTAGAACACATTCACATTTGACTCAGCACTTGGTCATAATACACGTCAATTCTTTGCACAGTAAAAAAGAAATAGCATTACATATCTGAAGACTAGTTACTTACTTTTAAATTAATAAGTTACTTTACAATATTAATTTCTGTGTAGAGTAATAAGTTACTGATACTTAATTACTTTCACCAAAATAAACACCGGGTCCAAGTCATAATAAAATGGAAGCTTGCAATATTCTGTCATGGAAAATAATTGTCACCTAGGTATTACTCTCATTGTCTGCAGTGAATAAGGAGGTAAAACACGACACACATTAACATTGTCTTTTCATGCACTGATCACCTTTAAGTTTTGAGCACTTTTTTTCAACATGTTTCTTTCAGATTATTGGAAAGAAAATCTCCAAGGTAAAGCTTTAGTTCTGAGCATTAATCTAAATTTGTGCATATTTAATTTGACAGTGTGTTACTATTTGTGTGTTTACTTATAAAAATCAGAGTCAACATGTACTAAAGAATGTCTTACTTTTACTGGGGATGATTTATGGTTATATTTCTTTTAATCATTTCATCTATATTCTTTTTATATACAAGTGTATGAACATTGAATGCATAGTGTCAAATGTTGTCTTCTAAAAGTGAATTTTCTCACATATTATTTTATTTATTTCTATCCATATTTTTTGTGGAGGTGTATTATTATGTATATGTTTTACTTAAATGTTTTCCGATGACATGACAATAACAACAATGAAAATCCCTCTGTAAAAACATCTGACTCTTAAACCAGACAAAAAAAAAACCCAGTTTGAATCAGTTACCCCACACAGCACCTACAGTGTCTCATCTTAAATCAATGATCTGTGGGCGTTTGTTTATAACTTAACTAGAACGGGATCTTGCTGATGATCTTTTGTATTGAATTGTATAAGTTCAACTGTAAAAACAGGCAGTGCATCCCTCACAGCAGCCTCAGCCTCCACTCTTCTTCTGGGTCAAACATCTTCACTTCTGGTCCGTTGTTGTTTGTGCTCAGCTAAAATCTTCATCCTCCCCGTTCTTTCTGCTTGTAGCAACCGGTGAGTGCTGAGCTTAATTCTTGAGGTGATATTGTTAGCCCTCAACAGTTCCCACGGCTTCTCATCAACATGTAAAGTGCACACATAGACTGTATTTATGACTGGACAAAGTGACTGTGACGTCACCCATTAGTTTCTGAAGGGCCGGTTTGAGGCCAATCAAGTTGTCACTTCCTGGACGGCATGTTGGAGCCAAAAACAGGATGTAACCATATTTGGACGAACGGCAGTGGGGCTTATGAAGTGTTCATGCCAGGAGACTCATGGGAGAGCTAACATTAGCCACTAGGTTACTGATGCAGTAAAACTTCACCACGCAGTGTCAAGCAAAGTCATATCACAGTGTTGTTAGTGTAAACACTTACCCACAACTGCAGTCAAGTTTATCCCATGTATAACAATGAACATATTGAACAAATAGAAGATACAAAGATTTGAATCGGCCCGACTTAGCTGTAGCGAGCTGCTGCTACAGTGACATGTCAATCAAACCCCAACACGGCAGTCATTTGTCAGATTATTTACTGTAATATCTTAATAACGAAGCAAAAAGTTAAAGATGGACTATCACATTACTTAGAGGGTCCAAATAAAACATTTGACACCATGATAACCCATGAAAAAAATTTATTCGCTTAGTATTTTCAAATCGAAGTCCAATGTCTCTACAGTACAGTATATGGGAAAAAAGCTTCGTGGAGTCAGATGATCGTTTCCCCAGCAGCCAAGCGGCGGGATTACAACGTAACGTTACTTCCATATTGGCCTCGCTGAAAGGCCCCAGTCGTTGCCCCTTGAGTGCACATTACTGTGAGATTCTTATCCTTTTATCAAAGATACTCAAAAAAGCACAAAATCCTGCAATGCTGCCATGTCACCATCTCTGTAAACAAATTGTCTTCTTCTTCTGTTTTTTTTTTAACTACAGCGGGTGATGGTGACAGTGTTCAAGCTGTTGCACATTCGAACAACTGAGTTTGGTTTGTAACGTGTAACTGAACACAGTAATTGTAATAATATTACCAAAATTTAACAAGTAACACGTTATATCACTCTGTTACTCCCTCAAAGTAAATATTACTCTGTTACTCCCTCAGAGTAGTGCATTTATGTAATGTGCTACAAAAGAAACACGTTAACCCCAACTCTGTTACTCAGTCAGACAGGATGGTCAACAGGAAAACCAAGCTGTGTTGGATTTGTGAGATCACAAGTCATGACCAGTCACAGTCCAGATAAAATGTACTGTATTATCTGGACTGCATGATCCTGTATGATCCAGTAGAGTTCTACATTTTAAATGTTCAAATTTAACTTTTAAAACAAGTTAAAACTAATCATATTCAAGTAAAAATAGTCATGCCTCATCAAGCACCTGACAATACTTTTGAATTTTCACCCAACCTTTGTCCTTCAAAATGTCATTATTGTTTTTTCAGTGTATTTCTATCAGGTCGCCTTAGGAATGGCCTGTTGTTCAACCAATCAGAGTATTTTCTGATGAAAAGTGGGCGGGTACAAAATATTTCAGAAATAGGCCTTTTTGGTTTATTTTCTTGTTTATTTTACTAATTCTTGAAAAAAAAGTTTTCTCCTCACTTTTGTTGTTCGTCTTTAATTTTTCTCTTGATCTTTTTTCTTTCATTTTTTTTGACAATTTCGTTAATTTTTCTTCATTTGACTTTTTCCTGCTTTGTCATATGCCCTATATCACTTTGTTTTTTACCTATCTATATGTTGTTTCCTTTTGTTCAATTTTCTGGTTTATTTGGTACTGTGCACTCCTGTTTGGACTGACACACTGTATTATAATCTTTTACATTTAAAGAGTTAAATACACTACCATGCTATGATTTGTGGATTTATCTTCACTCAGGGCAATTTTTTTTTTTTTTTTTTGGAGAAGCCAAATTTATCTTTTGGGTCTAAAGCTGAAAAAGTTTAGGATCCACGACTCCAGATCAACATCTCCACCTGCTGGAGAAAAAAAAACAGCCAGACACAAAGTCCTGAGGCAAAAAACATCAAAATCCCTGAGGCACTGTCTGCTTTAGAAACAAACCAAACACAGCACATGGACAAAAGTGTTTGGACACCTGACTAGTGAAGCCAGAGCAGGGGTCGTCAACCTGTACCATGATTTTTAGACTGATAGTAAAAGTACATATGTGTCATATTTGTTCATTTTGTATTCACTTGTTTTTTCTTAAATTTATTATTTAAATTTGTTTGATGATCTGAAACATTTAAGTGTGACAAATATACAAAAAAGTAAGAAATCAGGAAGGGGGCAAACACTTTTGAACAGCCCTGTGGTGTAGCTTTGTTACCTCTGTCAAAAAGGTTTGTTCACAACATAACTCAAAATGTTATCAACAGATTTGGATGAAATTTTCAGGACAGGTCAGAAATAGCACAAGGACCAAATAATTAGATTGTGGTAGTGATCTGGATCATCATCTGTATCCAGAAGATCTTTAAAGGATTCTTCACCATTGTGAGATACGACCAAATTCAACATTTGTTCTTGTAATACCAATAATAACACCCAGAAAATTTAGCAAAAAACACAGGATAACACCAAAATAGATTCTATTAAACCACAAAGTTTGATCCAGATATGGACAATATTCCAGATATAGTGATCCAGAATGCTTATACTTAGAGGGGTTGAGGAAAAATAGCTACTGTAAGGTAGTAAATAAAGCCATAGACAGGAAACTGACACCAAACTGTAGTGGAAACTCATTCAGTAATGTTTCCATGGATTTGATGTGTCTTCAACATTTACAGAGCTACATCCAGAACAAAACCACCATTATGGAAAATATTATTTATGCTGAGTAACTATTGAACTAATAGTGATATGTATGTGATTCCAAATGATAATGGTAGGTTTTAATGGTCAAAGAATCCATTAACAAAGGTAAAATAAATTACTTTTAGTGCAATAACATTATGAGGGAAATAAGCATAGGTTCAAATGAAAATTGTAGGTTTTCATTATGTAGAGACCCTCCCACCCCACAACAGAACAGCAATAACTCACTTCCAAGTCCTTCCTGATAACCCCACCTCCATTTTTCAGATTTAAGTTTCTCCTACAACAATCTGGAATACATCCACAAAGACTCTAACAGCCATTTTAGTTCAGTTAGTTGCTTACTCTGTTCATTTCCTTGTTTATTTATTACAATTTCTTCATACTTATTGCTAATGTTTGTGCATTTTGTTCCTTATTTCATTTGGATTAATTGAACATATTGTGTTCAGTTTGTCGATCATTGCTTTCATCATTGTTGTGAGTGACAGCATATGCTACTAAGAGGTTAATAAGTTAAACCCTCATTCTTATTCAAATCACCTCATATGTAAAGCATAAAATACACAAAAATATCACATGCCCATCCATTTAGCATACATCCATCCATTTTCTACCCCTTAACCATTTAGCATACAGTATAATGAATATTGTGTCTCATTTTGTTAAGTATTTTGCTCATTTTTTGTATTCTTGATTGCTTTTGCTCATTTGTATTCATTTAGTTGCTTATTTCATCCCTATCCTTGTCTGTTATGTTGATTTTCATCCATTTGTTTGAGATAATTTTGTTCATTTTGTTTTTTATTTCATTCATTTTCCTTAGTATTTTATTTATATTTGTTCCCTTCATAAATGTATTGCTCAGTGTTCAGAATTTCCAGGAGGATGATTAAAAATGCCCCCATTGTTCAAATCAAACCTCAGACTTTGCCTCTCGCAGTTTATAGTTCTTTTATCCGTTTATTATGTGGCCAAGCAGCATTTCTCTTCTGACCCCCAGCCATGTTTCGAGACAAGTGGACAGACACAGAAAGTCATTATTCGACCCAGAAACAAAGCAGCAAAAGTTCCCTCATCCATCACAGCAACTTAAGATCTTTGACAATGTCCAGGGCTCGCTCCAGATCAAAGCTGGAGATGCCGCCGCACTCAGGTCCAGTAAATCACTGCCCTGCTCTCTTCATCCATCATGCTTCAAACCGAGATAGTGAAATAATAAAACCTTTTCAGGTAATGGCCACAGTTAGATCTCACCATTAGACATGTCCCCCCATCTCGATTTCCCTTGTATTAAGCAATGATTGATGACTTGATCTGAGTCTACGTTAAAGGTTCTGCTTAAAATTCACTATTTGCAGCCGGTCAGACACAGAGGCTGATAAATGAAGGCTGAAAAAACTAATGCTGTTCTTTTGGCGACTTTGTGGAAACATGATCCGATTGGCTGTATTCAGAGAGCCTTTGGATTAGGTTGATAAACAATAATTAGGCCTGAGTCCACAAACAGTGTACAGCAAATGTCTATTGTATCTCTTCCACGTCTTATTTTCCCACAGTGTACGGGATCTTGAAACGTGCCTGAAAAACTTGCCAAACATGGCATTCATATTAAGCCTCATGAAATTTTTGTTAATAGAGAACCGGACTCTGACGGATTAGACCCATGGAACCTAACTAACTCATAAAGAAAACTACATTACACTCAGTGGCAAGTGACAAATAATTAAGCATCAATGAATGATGAATTATGCATTTATTTACATATATAATGTAAGTCAAGAAAGTAGCAGTTTGCTATAAGTGTTGAACTATGTGAAAATGAAAGCTACGAACAGGAAGTTGTGTACGTGGTCTCACAACTTTTTCTCTCCACAATCTGTTCAGAGCTGCTGAAAAGTCTCTGCAGCTCAACATGAGCTGTGAAAGTGACCTGGAATCATTTTCACCTCTTTTACTACTTTATTCTCAAAAGTCAAGGTTTAATTTCCAGAGGTAGCAGTCATTGGCAAAATAATGTCACACATTTATCTGACCACACAACAGTTTTTAGTTTTGCCTCACACCATTTTAATTGAGTTTTGGCCCAGAGAAGACAGTGGCATTTCTGGATTGTGTTCACATATGGCTTCATCTTTACATGATACAGCTTTAACTTGTATTTGTGGATTGCACAGTGCACTGTGTTCACAGACAGTGATTTCTGGAAGTGTTCCTGAGCCCATGCAGTGATTTTTCAGTAGAATACATAATTACTGCACTTTAACACTGGCACTTTAATACTTGCACTTTATATAGTATTTATTACAATTGTTCTGCTCTTTTTTTCTCATTGTAGACAGTTTTGTTGTTGTTAATTTATGTTTTGTTGATATATTGTATTATGTGTAACCTGCCAAGAGAGTGCAGAAACAAATTAGTAGTAATACAAATTATGGCATATTTCCATCTGTATTTTATACTGATGTTGATTAATGTGCACTGTCCATTTCAAATAAACAAACAATAAAAAATATAACCATATCTGTTTTTAATGCAGTGCCACCCTTCCTCTTGATTCTCTGAAACTTTTGATGATATTACCGTATTTTCCGCTCCATAAGGCGCACCGGATTATAAGGCGCATTAAGCAATGCAAAAGTTAGATAAGTCAAACTCTATTCAACTCATTCACAATACCGTAACTCTGAACATTGTTCAGTTGTAACACATAAAATACAAAACGGTACACTCACTTCTGGGTGTGTTCCTCTCCCGCGGGTCCATCGGGTTCTTCCTCTTTGGTGTCTTTGTTTGGCAGTTCTGTGGTATAGCGTCGCGTGGGTCCAGATCCCTCTCGTCATTGCCCGGGTCAGTCTCTTTGCTGTTGCTTGGCTGTTTGGTGGCGGTTCCAGCTTTTGTGGGGGCTCGGACGGCGCTTGGGGTGGGTGCTTCTGCGGTCCATTGGCGGATGGTGGCGTGGCTCGCCCGGCGTTTCCTCCCTGTCCTGGTGAGTGTGTGTTGGCCTTCTGTCGTCCGGTGCTCCCGCGTGGCTTGTGGTTTGGCTTTGTTCGGCCTGTTGGCACCAGTATATGGCAGTTGGAGTTCTTTGGTTAATTCGCCCGGAGTGGAGGTGTGCTCCGGGTTGTCTCTCTGCCTCTTTGAGTGTGAAATCCGCTTTGTGAGCATGTCTCTGTGTCGCTTCCTACCAGTATCACTCCATGAGTGATACAGTGGGGTGGCTGTGGCTCAATAGGTAGAGTGGGTTGTCCAGGAGCCAAAGGGTTAGCAGTTCAAATCCCAGCTTCTCATGTCCACAGGCTGAAGTGTCCTTGAGCAAGA
>JAQQAE010019964.1:0-10805 GCA_029823295.1 Pseudamia nigra | reverse complement strand
TTCAAGTTATTTCTGTGACCATTGTGGGTTTTTCTGTCATTTACAAAGGGGTACCAACAATTTTATCCACATCTGTACATTATAGGACAAACTGATTAATCTAGGTGTGCCAGACCTCAGTAGTCACAACCACAATGATCAGATAGAAAAATGTTGAATTGTCTTCTGTCAAATCACTTAGAGCATATTTGTTCTGAGTAACTAGGACACATTAAAAGACCAAGCACAGACTTGGTTGGTAAGGAAACTAAACTCAAGAGCCTGAAGGGTTTTTTAACATGATTGAGCTCTGTGCCCAGCAAATTGAGTTTTACTTTGTATAAAACACTGACAATAAAACAGCAGGAGTGAGGTGCTGGTTTCTGCATTATTGATAAAAACTGACTGTTGAGCCCACAAAAGAGAAATCAACCAGGATGTATTGTGCAGGGATAAGTGCTCTCACACAATCTAAATTCATGCTTTTTTTATGTTAGGTATTTATATATTTACACCACTGAAACGTTAACATTTCAAGGAGATGGGAAAACAAAAAGAGACTATAAAAAGCCAGAAGTCCAAAGCAGTTACACTCACGATCACCACTACAGACCGTACAGATGCTAACAATGTTTACTGAAACTCTTTCTCACATCATGTTCATGTGAAAGGAGCTGAAAGGCAGAACATTAAGGCAAAAAAAGCATTTTGTAACAGAAATGCTTCAAATAACAGTGTCAATGTCTTCAGCTGTGATGAATGTCCGTAGTCTCTTCAGTTTTGCCAAGTGAAGCATGCTCTTCAGTTACAGCACACAAATTACAATTTCTGTTAACCAAGATCCATTGTTCAATCCAAACACTGTGCTCAGCAGCTTATGGAGAGATTTTTTTTAATTTTTATTTAACCAGGCAAGTCAGTTGAGAACCAGTTCTCATTTACAATGACGACCTGGGCCAGAGGCACAGATAGAGACAGACAACCATTCACACTCACAAACCTAGGGCCAATTTAGAGTGACCAGTTAGCCTAGTGCATGTTTTTGGTTGTGGGAGGAAGCCAGAGTACCTGGAGAGAACCTACAGAGAGACGGGGAGAGCATCCAAACTCCACACAAACGCCCCGCCAGCCGGCGTTGGGATCAAATGCAGTTCCTTCTTGTTGTGAAGCATGAATTACAAGGTCATATATGTGACTTTTGGGATGCGTTCCTCATAATTACATAATTTCAAAGTCTCAAACTTCAACAGATTTACAGCAAACTTCAACTTACTTGTCTTTTGAAATATTACTGTAAATTCTCAAACATCTTATGTGGAAATAAATGGAGTTGGCCACTCTATGAGACTAGAAACATAGATTTCTAATGTTTTTTTTTTTTTTTTTATTTATCTCTGTGTTATTTTTTATTTAACACAGAGATAAACGTAGATATTAACAATCTCTTTTTCAAGAGTGTCCTGGCCAAGACAGGCAGTGACACAGTTAAAAGTTACAAATGATCAGACAGCCATAAATGATCAGCAGCCATACATGGTAGAAAAACATAAAAATAATCAGTTATGCAAATTTCTGTCAGAATTGGATCACAATCATAAGATGTCCTCAGTTTTCAGTCTACCATCAACTGTGGTGTTGAACAGTCTGATGGTGGAAATGAAGGACCTCCTATAGCGTAGTGATCAATAGTCAATAGTCCACTGCAGCTGCTCCTCTGTTGTGAAGGAACGAGGTGAAGACGATGGTCTGGGTTGTACCTTCAATATGTTCTGTGTGCACCACCTCAGCCTCCCTCCAACCACTGATCCAGCCTTTCTCACTAGTTTGTTCAGGTGTTTTACATCTCTGTCTGATGCTGCCTCCCTAGCAAACCACTGCAGAAAAGAGTGTACTTGCAACGACTGACTAATAAAACCTGCAGCATCTTAGGGCAGAGCCTCTGCAGAAAAAAACAGGCAACTGTCCCTTCTGATACAGTGCATCTGTGTTCTGGGACAAGTCCATCTTGTGGTCAAGATGTACAACAAGATATTTGTATGTCGGCACCACCTCGATGTCCACACTGCTGATATTGACCGGCTGAAGAGGAGCCTTCGACCTTCTGAAGTCCAGAACCATTTCTTTTGTCTTTGTGGTCTTCATCAGGAGGTGGTTGATTTTTTTTTTTTTTTACTCCAATCACAGAAGGCATATTTTAGATGTCTGTACTCCCCTTCCTGTTCATTCTTGCTGCATCCCAAAATAGCAGAGTCATCAGTTTTTTTGGATGCAGCAGAACTCAGAGTTGCACTTGAAGTCTGATGTGTACAGTGTGAACAGGAAAGGAGCCAAAACAGTCCCCTGTGGCGCTCCAGTGGTGCTCATTACTGTCTCAGAGACACAGGGAGTCTGTGATCCAAGAAACAAAAGGAGGGGTCTGCCTCATCCATTTAAACTTGTCTCCGAGTATTTGAGGTTGTATTGTATTATATGCACTTGAGAAGTCAAAGAACATAATCCTCACAAAGAACCAGCCCCCTTCAGATGAGAGTACGCTCAGTGTAGCATGTATAGGTCAGCATCATCCACTCCCATACGTTCTTTGTACGCAAACTGGAGGGGAACCAGTGCATGCTTGAGATGGAGTCTCAGCAGTCGCAGAACCAGCCTCTGCAAGGTCTTCATGATGTAGAGTATGAGGACCACCGGTCTGTAGTTGTTAAGCCCAGCTGGACACTTAACTTTGGGCACTAGGACAATGCATGCTTTCCACAGAGCCAGGACCCTCCCCAGTTGCAGACTCAGGTTGAAGATCTTGTGAAGAGGTTCACACAGTTGAGCAGCACAGTCTTTAAGCAGCCTTGAACACACACCGTCTGGACCAGGTGCCTTTCCAGGTCTTAGTTCCCCCAGCTCCACCCTCACAGCAGTTGCAGTGACAGAGTGAAGGGGGTCCAGGTGCAGTAGGGGGAATAGTTGCTGTGGTGGAGATGCACACTTCTGGATCAGTCAGAGGAGAAAGAGTCAGTAGCAATCCCAAAGTGGAGGAGCAGATGTCTAAAGACGAAAGAGCTTCTGAAGTGGCGGAAAAGGGAATGAGGAGGGTCGTGTTGGATGTCACATTGACAGACCTGTTGAGAAACTGGTTGAGATCACTGGCTCTATCCATGTCACCTGCTGTCACCAGAGTACTCTTTTTGTAGCCAGTGATGGTATTAAGTCCCTTCCAGTGATGTTGTCTTGCAGTTTTCTCTCTAACTTTTTTGTAGTCCTGCTTGACCTGTTTAAGTCTCCTCTTCAGCTTCTGTTGCACCTCTCTGGGTCTTTCTCTGTCACCATTTTTGACAGCCTGTTTTTTCTGGTGCCTTTGAGGATTTTTTGAGGATGCCTTTGATTTCACTGGTTGTCCATGGTTTATTATTTGGGAAACATTTGACTGTTTTTGTAGGTTTATAATAACAGTACCACAGCAGAAGTTGATCTCGTCAGTAAAACAACCAACCATGTTCTCTATGTCCATGCTGTTCTCTTCCGTTTCCATCAGTACAGTTCAATCAGTGCATTTAAAGCATTCCTTTTGGGGTACAGGTGTCAAACTTGTGCCATGGAAGGCCAAGACCCTGCAGGTTTTCTCTCCAACCAGTCAATACAGCAGGTGATTTCACTGATTGGCTCCTTCCCTCAATTTGAAGGAGTGCTGATCAGTGAAATCACCTGCTTTAGTGACTAGTTAGAGAGAAAACTTGGGAAGATCTTGGCCCTCCATGGCATGAGTTTGACCCCCCTGCTTTAGGGCCTCACTGGCCTCCATTTCCTGATGGTGTGGGTTGTTACAGGTTGTCTCAGAACACAAGGTTTATAACAGGTCTGAAGAACAACCAGAATGTGATCTGATTTGCCTAGTGGTGATGGGCCAGTGGCACTATAAGCCTCCTTAACAATGGAATAGAGCAGATCTAGAGTCTTATTTTCCCTGGTAGGACAGTGAACATACTGGATAAATCCAGTCAGGTGAGAGGAGAGTGTGGCATGGTTAAAATCTCCAGAGATTGCAATGAATGCTTCAGGATGGTTTTGTAGCTTAGCAACAGTGTCTTGAATAATATCACAGGCCATGAAATCCACTGCTCTAGGTTGAATGCAAACAACTATTGCAATGATATGAGATGATATGCCCTTGGTACATAATATGGTCTGAGACCAACTGCCAAAAGTTCAATGTCTTCACAGCAAACTTTTTCCTCGACAGTAATATGACCAGAGTCGCACCATCTCTTGTTTACATAAAGAACAAAGCCTCCTGCTCTCACTCTTCCAGTCTTTTTGGCATCTTTGTCCAATCGAACCATGGTGCATCCAGGTGTTTCAACAGAGGAGTCTGGCCAGTCACTGTTCAGCCAGGTCTCACAGAAACACATGTAGCTAGACTCTCAAAACTCTTTCTTGCTCCTCACCAGTGCTTCCAGTTCATCCTGTTTTTTGGGTAGTGAGTTCACTTTGTCCATCAGGACAGATAAGAAAAGGTAGAAAAGGCTTGTGCCTAAATGTTCTGCCTTTGAGTTTGGCACCAGCCCTGCAGCCACGCAGAGTCCTTCTCAGATTCAGTGGGATTGGTCGGTAAGCTCCACATTTCCTCTGCCTCAGGTCCAGGAGTTCCTCTTTTCTGTAAATTCTTCTCTCCATATCAAAGGAAAAAGGATCCCACAAAATAAGATCCAAAAAGGCAGCATATATAATCATAAATTGTAAGAAAAAGTGGAGAAAAAAAAGCACAGAGCTGTTGTCAGTTGCTGCCACCTGCACCGGCACATTCTAGAATAGCCGTGTAAACAAAAATATGCTGATGGCTTTGTCTATGTGTAGACAAAGAGGACCATCCAACATGGTCATACAACAAAATGTGATGAGTGAGATCTTAAGTTGGTGATGAACATTAGAGCCCCATGATACACTGTATGTAAACTCTGAAACTATGCATGTACGTACAAAATCCCATCACCATAATCTAAGACCATAATAAAGGCAGCAGCAACCAGCTTCTTTTTGGATTGCAATGAAAGGCAGGATTTAATCCTGAACTAGAAACCCAGCTTCAGTTTCAACCTTTTTACCAGCTGATGAATATGTGGGGTAAAAGAGAGTGATTCATCAATTAAAATACCAAGATATCTGTAACATGAGACAAACTCGATCTGTGAACCCTGCGAAGATACAATTGGGGGCAGATTCTGTGGCTTGACCTTAGTGTTTGAAAACAGCATGATTTTGGTTTTGTCTGCATTTGACACAAGCTTTAAATTATAGAAGTTCTGCAAAACAATGTTACAGTAAAAGACAAATGTAATTGGATAAGTCCCTGGATTGCGGCAGGGGCTATGCAGTACATCACAGTGTCGTCAACATAAAAGATGGAAGTCTGCATCAGAATCATTCCGATCAATATTAATATACAGGATAAGAAGTAGAGGCCCAAGGACTACTTAAACATACTCAGACATAACATTCTTCTTGCATAAACTGCTTTCTGTCAAATACTTTTCAAACTAGCAAACATTTTCTGGACACAAACCTGCTCTAGCTAGACTATGCATCGTGTGCGTGGTCCACTTCATCAAATGCCTTGGAGAGGTCAATAAAGAGGGCATCACAGTGCCGTTTATTGTCAAGAGACTCACTATAATCATTAAAAACTTAAAGAGCTGCTGTTGTACTATGTCTTTTTCTAGACTGAAAATCAGGTAAACCTCATTACTGTCAAAACACTCCTTTAGCCGATCACTAACAAGGGATTCAAGGATTCTGGCCAGGACACAGTTTGGACATAGGCCTCTAGTTATTTAAAACATGTAAAATTTTAAGACATGAAACCATGTAAAATGGTAGCATGTTCAAAGAATGTGTGCATGTGTAGGTAAGTGACACACATAGAAGGAACTAATCTACAATAACCAGCAGACAGAAAGACACACCCAGAAAGACATGAGCAGAAAGGAAACTAAAACTGTGAATGACAACTGTGTGAGCAGTTTTGACAGAAAGAGAGAGACGGAGATTATGTATTAATGGGTGGACAGGGTGTGTTTTCCTTATCCCCATCCCCCTCCACCTCTCCCAAGCAAACTGCTATAATCCCAGCAGGGCGGTTCACAATCCCCAACCTCCACACCCCTTCAGCGAGAAGGTCAAAGTTCGACCAATCAGAAACATCAACTAACAAAAACAGCTTCCTTTTACTCTGTGCACTGACTCTTTTCTCTGCAATTTTAGAATTTTGAGAGAAAATGAACTTTACATGAAAGAAAGCTAGTGAAATAAATTATGCTGTATTTATTTTTGACAATAGGCTAGATCAGGGGTTGGGAACCTTTTTGGCTGACAGAGCCATGAAAGCCATATATTTTTAAATGTATTTCCGTGAGAGCCATATAATATTTTTAACACTAAATGCAACTAAATGTGTGCATTTTTAAGTAAAACCTACAATTTAAGAGTACTGTATAATAAGTCTCTGAATTGATTCTTTTTAAAACATACTGAAGCAAACCAATAATAAAGAAAATACTTCTTACCGTTAATGCGACTTCTGGTGTTGCATGCTTTTGCTAACAGCCTTATCGTCTGGTTGATACTCAGTAAGGTTGAGCTTCATGTAGGCATTGCGGATTTCATCAGTTAAGCATGATCGTAGGTTGCTCTTGATGTTTTTCAGATGTGAGAATGACTGCTCACATAGATATTTCAATGCAAATGTAGCATGGCATGTGTCGAATTGTCGCTTTATATTTGACCGTTTCATTGATGAAATGTTATCGTTGCATAGTAGACACAACGCAAAACCTGCTCTCTCCACAAAGCAGAATTCCTCTGTTTATTCATATTGAAATGTACGATAGTCCTCATCTTTTTTTCTTTTCTTTGTCGTCAAAAGGGTTTGCTCTGAATAAATTAGCTGACTATTTGATTGAAAGGAGGTAAATTTACTTCTTGACCTCACGACAGCTCATGTAGGCTCCTGCATTATCCAATAAAAATAGAGTTTTGGGGTCAGACCCTCCCATGTAGCCTGAAGGACAGCTGGGATTGGCTCCAGCCACCAGCAGCCCTGAACAAGTGCGATAGAAAATGAATAGATTAAAATTATTCATTAGCTATCATGTCGAGAAATGTCAGCTAAGATTTATCTGCGAGCCAGATGCAGTCATCAAAAGAGCCACATCTGGCTAGATTCCCAACCCCTGGGCTAGATATATATGCACACAGTGGTCATGAATATATGATGCATCATTTTCTTTCTGGACATTTTGCTTGTAAGTAGAAGAATCAAAGTGCCAACATCTGCAGAGAAAGAAATCATTGCCCACCTGTGTTATGCCCTTGGCTAGTACTGGTCTGGAGCTTCTCCTCAGTTTGGCAGCTCTGGTCCCTTTTCTCAGTGGCTGTGTTTTGGTGGAGCTCAGGCTGAGGCAGCAGAGGGGGAATGGGCTTCCACAGAGGCTTGGTATGGGAGTGGGTAAGAGAATCTTCCTGTTCCTGGAAATCCACTGGTGTTTCCTTTTGGTCATATTTCTCTGACACAGCTGAAGAAGAGGTCTGAATTTGGACTTGAAGGGATGACAGATCAGCTTCTTGAGGCTTTGTGTCTGAATGGCCTTCCTCCATTTCTGGCTGACCACCACTCTGTGAAAGCAAAGACAGTCAATCATCAGCTACAGAAAAGCAGAAAAACAGTGAAATGAAAGTTAATGAGTGTATTGTAGTGTAATGTTTTTATTGCAGCTTACAGACTTAAAATACAGTTTCATTTTTAGCTCAGTTATGTCTTCCTGTGTCAGATACTGTATGTGCCTAGTGCGGGAAGCAGCAGATACTGTCTGCCACAATAAGTGCAAGAATTACAAATAATGTACAGACAATGTAGTGTGTCTATGCATATGTCCTGAGCATCCAGCAGTCTTACAGGGACATAAACCTTGTTGCACAGTCACCCTTCAAGCAGATAAGTGACTCTACAACACCCCTCCATGTGCACATTAAGCTGTTTGTGTGTCTGTGAAAGTCTGTGTCTATTTGACCAGACTTCCTCGCTCTTTAAGTCCCAAGTCTTTTCTCTTCACCCACCCACCAATTTATCCTAATCTTCTCTCCCTGTGTTGGTCTCTCTCACTCCCTGCTGCCCTTGAAGAGGTATAAATGACTCCACTACACAGGCATGACACCACACGACAAGTGGCCCAGTTGGACACTGTGCCATCACCAGATACATAGACACTTGTTTCATCATCCCAGTGAAAGTACCCGATGACATAGTGCATTCCTTACTAAAATATCCTCCCATTAATAATCATACAAAATTCCAAACCGTAACACTATGTCGAACCCACAAAATGCAGGCTGTACCTGTGAGCACCTCAACTTTTTCCTCCAATAACAGAAGTCCCCATGGGTCAGTGTCATAGACTGTATATACTGTATTAGTGGACAAAATGACCGTGACATCACTCAGTGGTTTTTGTCCGGCCATTTGGAGGCCAATTGGGTTCCTGGATGACATTTTGGAGCCAAAAACAGGATGTAACTATATTTGGACAAATGCCGGCAGAACTACCAGAGCGTAATATATCAGGGGTCTTATGGGTAAACTAATGCTAACCACGAGCTTACTGACACAGTAAAACGTGGCCAAGCATTGCCAAACAAAGTCATACTACAGTGTTGTTAGTGTAAGCACTTACCCACAACTACAGTCGAGCGTATCTCAGGTAAAACTATCCACTATTGAGTAAACAGAAGATATGGAGGTCTGACTTAGCACAGCGGCAATTTGTCGAATATCTTAATAACAGATCAAAAAGTTAAAGATGGACCGCCAGATAATTTAGTAGGGGAGCCAAATAAAACGTTTGAGATGATAATGACTCCTGACAAAAATGTATTGACTTAGTATTTCAGAGAGAAGTCCACTGTAACTCTATGGGAGCCAGGGCTTCTTGGAGCCCGCTGAACTCTGCCCCAGCAACCAACAGCGGTATTATAGCTTTAAGATATTTCCACTTCGGCCTCACTGAACAGCCCCAGTCTTTTCCCACTGGTCAGTGTGCATTTAAGTCAAAGTTCACTCCAGGATAAAACACATGGAATGCATCCACACTGCTTACTGCACAATAATCACATAACCACAAAATAGGTTATGAATATTATAGTACATAATGACCCTATTCTTAGCTTTTAAGTTGTCACTCTTTGAGGTCTTGTGTCTTTGTTCCTCCCAGCACAGATGCAAGTGGACGAGAGAGGTGCCAACTTTCTGAGAGCAACAGGTTTTTAAAAAATGGTAACAAAATTTCCCCCACACTGTCATGTTAAGCATGTCAGGCCAGTATGACGTGAAACTGTATTTTATAGTCTTTGTTAGGCAAAGGTTCATGAGTAGGTGATGCAGGGATGACGTACTTTTATTTAACACACATCTGATCTAATATTTGAACATTTTGAATACAAAACACAACTTAAGAACGAGGAAAACTCTTGTTTTTAAAGACCTGCACCTTCCATAGTGTGTATAATCTATGTACATCATGGCTCCTTTAAAATGTCACTGGTCTGCTCACTGAAAAGTCTTCTTCCTCCAGGCTGCCTCCTTGATCCTTGCTCCTCAATGTGCATTTCAGGCAATTGGGACATCCTTCAAGAGATCAATGTCCAGGCCACAACTGAGCAAGGAGGAGTCAAGGAGGTAAAAACTAGGAGGACTGGGATGCACCTAATGCCTGTTCAGGTCACACACATATACTCCAACCACTTAGGACCGTTTTATCATAACCAGGGGGTCAAACATTCCGCACAGGTATTTGTAAAGAGATGGTAAAACTAAAAAAAAGTCACCCATGACTGTGCCATACACTTACATAAAAAAGGGAAGTCAGCTTAGCATACAGATTTGTCATGCCATGACAACAAGTCACAGTGATTAAAATAGTTTGAGAAGCAATAAATCAAAATGAATTAAATGAAACATACATTAAAGCAAGTGAATCATGACTTTATGATTGATAAAGTCTGTGATTTATTTTCAATTTATATTCAAAAATTTTAAAGTCTGACACTAAAATTTCAATTCTGTGTTACTTTTATTAATGCATTACTCATTAAAAAAGCAAAAACCTGGTTTAAAAAAAATCACTAGTTTAACTCCTAGTATGGCAGCATGCAGATGTATAGCGCCGGTCCACTGTTAAATGTTTCATTTTACTGCCTTATGTCACAAATGCAGGACTTTTTTTAAGATATGCATTATGTTGAGTCTTGAGTTAAACCAAGACAAATTAAGGTATGAAGTAAAAATTGCTTGGTGAAGTGGCATAAAGATCAGTGGTGATGAACAAATGTGTCGAGTGAAAAATATACTGTAATCACCTAAGCATCAAAAAATAGAGAAGATGTAAAACTGAAGATGTAAAACTATACAATAACATCCAGACGTTTTATTTTGTTCAGTACCTGTCTGCGGAGACATTGAGAGCTCTTCCTCCCAGTTGACTTCTGGGCCTTCACCATGCTGCCAAGCCTGGCCTGCTGCAGCAAGCGTTCACTACCAGCACACACGTGTGACCTGCAACAACACCCCACATAAGCCAAGGACTACACTGAATGAAGAATCACTTCTATGGGATACATTAAATACTGTACATCTGTACAACAGCTGAACTCACACAAAGCATACATGGTGCATTAATGAGACTGAAACATTAAAGCAGGAAAAGAAAATTTGACAATTACAGTGGGGACAATAATTATTGGGAAATGTAAAAATGTGCAAGTTCACCCATTTAAAAAGATAAGAGAGGTTT
>JAQQAE010019963.1:0-10805 GCA_029823295.1 Pseudamia nigra | reverse complement strand
TGTCTCACTCCCATTTCTTCTTTTTGCATTTTGAAGCACTACTTAGAACCGTCTTAAGATCCAACAGTGCAAAATGTACATTCTTGCAATTTTTCAACTGGTTTTAAAATTTTCATCAGGAGTCTACAGTATATTACCTCAACAATGTATGGTGCTTATGTGTTTGCATGAACTGGTCTACTGTGTGTCTCTGCTGCTGTCACCGTGGTGGGTCGGAACCTGACTCTGAGGTGTAAGAGGTGGATATATGGCTCCTGGTTTCTGGTTGTTAGACATGTACCGGTCTGTCTGGTGGTCCACCTTGCCTCCAGCATTCCAATGGTATGATCCCAGTCAAGTTGCAGTAGTGGCATCCTTACAGATGCCATTTTTTCCAAAACTGTGGTGTCTTTTTATAGGGTTGGGTATGTTTGACAGAGGAGTAATCATTTGGGATTGGTTTGGGGCATTGTGAGTTCTTCCCTAAACGTGTGTTTTAAGACACAGGATTACTCATAATAATCAGACAGATGTGACCAAATCCCACATGTTGGGAATTATCAAAAAGACAACCATACATGCATTTGTACAACTAGTTTTATTAATTGAGAAAAACTTCCCAAAGTGGGCAGAAGTTAGACTGGTGCATTATTAAATTACTCTATATACTTAGCTATGAATAAAAATATTACTACGTATATAAATATTAAAAATGTCATGTTTAAAAACAAAGAAATGTCAGGTTACTTTATCATTAAAGCAGTTCTACACTGCAAGTGCTGCTGAATTCATTAAGTCTACTTCTTCTTTCCTAAATGCACCTTCGAAGTGGGTGAAGTTGTGCCAGAACCTTCCACTGTGGTTATACTGTATTAAAATACAAGATTTACCCATTATGGCTTGTGTTTTGGAAAACACAACTACAATGATTAATTTAGTAAGTACAGTTACAGCAGGAATGGGTCAAGAAAGATAAATAAATGAAACAGAAAAATAAAACAATGCCAAATCATGTTCATGTATTTTGTTGAAAATGTTCCTCAGTTTTCATATTAAAAATGCTATTAACAGAGATTTGTTGGTGAGGACTGCTGTTATCTAGTAGTTTAGGTCTACTGATCTTGTGAAAAGAGTTAAATACTCAGATTGTTGTGTGTCTTTCAAATGTGTTTGCTGCGTTATTAAAACCATATTCACATTGCTCAGGGACATGCCAGAGCTACATGTACATTAGTGTCAGAAAGCATGGTTTGAGTTGCGTTGTCTGCTTTCACTTTAAACTCATTATCTTGTCTAATTCTCTCTGCCTCCATTATTCCCTCATCCCTTTAAGCAGCCTAATTAAAAGAGCTTTCATTTTTTTCATTAATATGTACTTATTTATTTATATTTGCATTTCTCCATAAAATAATTTTATCCTGCATATTTTCATTTCATTTATTTAAATGAAAGAAAACTGCTGCACAGCACTTGCGAGAAGCAAGAAAAAAAAACAGTCTGCTCTCTTCCTTCTTTCAAATGACCTTATCTTACACTGCGAGTGCACGCTTTGAACTACGAGTGCTGTTATGTGTGGCTATAACATCAAATACACACAGTTAATCTTCTCCATTTAATGCTGATTAAATGAGATTAACGCTCAAACTGCTAGTGACATCCATATTCAATAAAAATACAAACAAAAACAAAATGAAGACATGTAATTATGATTTGTCATGTTCTGAGTATTTTGCAGTTTGCACTTTGTGACTGAAAATCTTCAGACAGCTTAGTGTTAATTGGCCCATCATGGTCTGATTTCTCTCTGGCCTTGGTTTTATTTGGTTTATATGAGTGTGTCTGTAATAACAGTTTAAAGTACCACAGGGAGATTATCAGACCATGCTACTGCGATGGACATTATCGCTCGACTACATGCATCACTTCTTCTCTGCTCATTTCTCAGAATGGCTGCTGGGGAACTCACAAAGAGAGCTGCTTTGTGTGCTAGATTTATGTGTATGTGTGTGCATGTGTTTGAGTGTGTATTTGTACCCTGCTTGTTTTCACACTTTTGTCACTGTGTATGCTTGTCTCTCTGTGTGTGTGTGTGTATACACATGCTTCAAGTGCTCATACGCAGTGTTTGAGGGTCTATGCGCATGCATGTAGAATGACATTTAGCGAAATGTGGCAGCAAGAGAAGAAACATCTGACTCATAATTGAAGTGCCATGAAAGAAATATGATCATGAATTTGTATTAGGCTTACGTGCTCTTGCTTTAAACCAGTAGCAGAGACAGAAGGCTGTGAGCTCAGCTAGTGCTCCCACTACCTTGCCATGCTGAAAGCTGATTACAATGCTCAAAATGATACTCAACCAAAATGACAGAGGAAAACACAACACATTCAAGGAGAGCAGTGCTGATGACAAAATCGATCGGCCATGACGCTCTCATCTCCATCAAAAAATTGTCTCAGGTTGAATGTAGTTGTGCCACTGTGACTCAAATACAGTCATCTCAATGTCCTGGAGGATAAAGGAGGATCTTACTCCCTTGCTCTTGCATTGCTATGACTATTAACGTACAGTTCAATTTTAACCGTTGTTTATCTTGTGTCTTAAAGGTCCCATACTGCAAAAATCTGCCTGTTTTGGGTTTAGAAGTTTATATTCTATATGAGATACAAGCTGTGAAATTTATTCAGTCGTGTGAGTCCTGAGAAATCCTCAAAAGGAGATGGAGTTCATGGAATTACCTTCATGCTAACGTGCATTGGTCCTTTCATGCAAATCTTGCAGATCTATTGTGATTTACAATAGTCAGAGTCAACATATGACATTTGTCTGGATCTACAGGGAATATAAAAGCTTATTTGAGATTGGTGTTTTTTTATTTTGGGTTTGTTCTGTGCTCCCTTGCATGCTAGTGGTATACACACAGTAGAATGCTACCTGCATGCCACTAATGTATTTCATGTAAATCTACTCTATCTATTAAGTTTTTTATAGTCATACGTATATAGCAACTATTTACATTCAGTCTAAGAGCAGTCATTTTTTTTCGCCCACATGGTGGTGTGCCCTTTGATAAGTGACATAAAAAACCCCAACCCCAAACTTTCCATGGAAAAAAATTCCTGGTAGGGAGGTGGAACTTTTCAGATTACCTGGAATTCTTGAGGTGGCTGGGCTGTCTGTTGAACGCTGATTGCTGGAACACATTAGTGTTTTGCTCTTCCATACACGGTAGCCAGTATGCTGCCGCAAACTTGTGTATTTCATTTCTATGACCTAAACTTCTTTTGATGAGCATCTGGAGAAAGGACCAAAAAATGAAAAGAAGCTATGAGAAGTAGACGGACGATGAGGTCTAGGTATTTTTCAGTATCTTTGCCAAAGAAGATACTCAGCGGGACTTCGAGTTGCAAATCTAAAAGGACGGAGTGTACGGGGACATTGCCGACAAACTGGCAGAGCTTAATGTAGAGCGCACGCCAAAGCAAATCCACAAAAAGTTGAAGATACCACTTCCTCCGGCAAATTTGACGAGCTTCTCTCGCAGCTCTGAGAGAAGTCCTTTCTGCTCCAAGAAAAGCCCCACCTGTCACCGTTCACAGACTCTTTCTGTCTGTTTTTTAGAGTAACAGCACATTGTTTTCGCAGATTTTGTTGTTTATTTGTTTTATTAAACAAATTATGACCTTATATTGTCTGCTTATTTACATAAAAATATAAGTACTGCATAAGCACTTCTCAAGTAGTATATAAGTAGAATTAAATGTAGGCAGTTGTGTAAATCTGAATGAGTGTAAAGTCTAGGACAACATTGATTGTGATTAATTCGACTGTGATTGTGGTTTGGACTTGGATTGGCTTTTTGACTCTGCATTTTGTACTTTTGGATTCGACTTTGTAGCATTTGTAAATAATTTGTAAATAATTCTGTAAATATATATGTTTTGTACATAATCCAATTCTAAATTCAGCAGTCCTGGTGGTGGTCGGGGTGAGAAGCTGTGTCTTTTGTGCACTGTTTTCTCCTGTTTATGTTTAGGGATTTTCAGGTAAGAAAATCCTGTTGGTTATTTTGGCTGTGTTCATCCTGAAGTCGTATTTACCATTTGTGTAAATAAATATACTACCTGGACTGCACTTTACGTGAGCACTGGTCCTCCTTGGGAGGAGGAAGAGGGAAGTCTCACCTTAATACTGTATATGTTACGCCGGTACCCGCTAGGCTGGCCGTAACAACAAGGTATGATATAAATGACAGCAGATGACTACAGACATAGCACAGCTGTGGTAAGTTTATGGTGCTCAGGTAAACTCCTGCACATCACCTTAACTTGCAAATGATCTTTTATTTATACAGTGTCTCAATCCTAGACCTTCACCAGGAAACGTACAAATGCTGCACATTAATTTTAATTGCTATTTTTTTGTGGTAATGCCTTTTAAGATATCTGTAATATTCTGTGAGGCATGAAGCATCCCCCATAAGTTATCATCCTGATTTGAATGAATTACCCGGAACTTTACAGTGCAGTGGAAACACAAAGCACAGATTACCAGGAATTCTTTTACCCAGGTAAATAAATTCCTGGTAATAAAAGTTCTGGGAGAATGTTGGTGGAAAAGGGGCTTATGTTAGTTACAGAGTCCCTTGAAGAGCCAGGAAGAAATCAAATCACCCTACTTTTTTTGTCAAGTCTGTAGACACATACAAACAGGTGAATATGGCAGAGAAATAAATTTGTTGCATTTCATAGCCTGTAGTTTTATTGTAACACCCACTTTCTTTTCGCTTTGTCTTTTGTCTCCACAGTGTAAATATCTGCCTCTAACGGTGACATTTCCCTCTGTTTTGAAAAGCTACACAATGAATTTTTCTGTCTCTGCTTGTGGCGTTTGTTAAGTTTATATTTTAGATGAAATGCTCTTACAGATTGTTATTTTTGGTCTTTCCACAGGATTTGTTTTCAATTTAAAATGCCCTCAGTATAGTAACAACAGCTTTATGGGTTTGTTTTAACACCTGCCACCAATTTAGTCTAAATCCGTGGCAACGTTCTCAACAAATGCAAACAACAGGCAATTTTCATTTTGTATTCAAAGTGTTTGTAGACAGTACACAACCACTCTAAATGTAAAAAATGCACGAGGAGGGAAATCAGCTGTGTCAGAGAGATGGATGGAATAGGTACAAAGCTTGGGTAGTGTGCTAACAAACTCCATTTTGTGTTGCTGCAGCTGTTTCCATGGAGCTGTCTCTCTCTCTTGCTCTTTCTCTGCCTCTCCACCACCTCTCTCTCTCTCTCTCTCACACACACACACACATGCACACACAAGTGTCTGAAAGAGGATTCAGCTGTGTGAGTCAATCTGCAACCAACCGCAACTCAGAGAGAGAACCCTTCGCTCTCTCTGACAGACTCCTCTTTCCAGCATCACGCCCATCTCGTGATATTTTTCAGACTCATTACAATAATTTCTTAATTTATTCCAATCCACAGTCACAACAACAAACCCACATTCTGCGCACTCAATTAATGTGGTTTTGATGAAAAGAAGCTCAGGAACCATTCTGTGTAGTGAATGTGCTACGCTCTTCCCCTCCTCTGCCTCATCTGGAGCATATGTGACAATCAGGAGTGCTCATTACACCTAAAGCTGACCTACAAAGATGCCCCAGAAAAATGTCCTTCAAGGAGGAGGAGGTAAAAAAAAAAAAAAAAAGAGATGAAACGAGATGCTTACCGAGGACGCCGACACGGTAGTTGAGAGTGATAACGATGACATTTCCGTAGCTGGCCAGGACACTCCCATCGATCATGTTGCCTGTCCCCTCCATGTAGGATCCTCCGTGGATGTAGACCATCACAGGCTTGGCTCCAGTATCTCGTATGTCTGCAAGAGTGGCCATCATTAACACGTTCACATTGTCGTCCACTCAGTCCTATCAAGGGTCAGCTCAGATACAGCAGATGCAGCACATAATGGGCAAATGCCACAAACAGACAAGCTGACGGTCACCTCCCAGATACCAGCTGTAAGGAAACAGTCTGCTGGCCTACTAACTGAATTGGAAATGCTTTCATCTCTACCGTACTTTATGAAAAACAAATGAATGTCCAGTCATTATACTGAGTTCAGCTCTACTATAGAAATTGGCCATCTTTCCCGAAAATATGGCTTGGCTTTTACCTTGTGTAGACTAAACTATTAGGGATGTGTTTGGTTTTGTGTTGCCTTCCAGAAAGCAGCCCCACTTCCCAATATAGACACATAGGAAGCCATTAGGGGGAATAAAAAGAGAGGTACTCTGACACATCTCCTAGCCAGGGAGAAGGCTAATCTGGCTTGACAGTGATAGGGAAAATGCACCAGCTAATTACACAATGCTACCATGTGCCTCCTTTTCACACAGGCCTATCTCTGTGCAACAATTTATTTGCACGGTCGCGTGTGGCATTGTTGGCAGTTAAATTTGCGCTTCAGTTTTGGTAAAATGTTGTTTATTTTATTCTCAGACCAGAGCTTGATACCCAGCTGGAGCGACACTTCAGCCAGATAAAGCACATCCAGAGGTAGCAGAAAGAAAAAAGCCTCTGTCTGAGGAATAGACTGAATTACTGACTGGCTAGCTAGAGCCGGGAGACAAGACAAGAAACGCTCTCTCATTTTCACTCCTGCTCCCCCCCGCTTTCTGTGTAGCTTCTCGCCTTCCCCTCCCTCACTTTGTATCGCTTTCACTCACAGACTCTCCCCTGTCTCTCCCTGTTCCTCTCCCGCCTTCCCTCCATCTCTGTCCAACTCCCTGTCTCTCTCTTTTTTTACCCGCTAAGCCTGAGAATAGTGAGAATGAAATGGGGGTGGGAGGGCTGAGGAAGACACAGAAAAAAAGGAAAAGAAGTGAGAAATAAAGCTGGAAGAAAACAAGAAAGAAAAAAAGAAAACTAAATGAATATAAAAGAAATAGTGAAAAAAGAAAGAAAGAGAAAGCAACAAGCTCAGATTTAAAAGAGTGGTATTGTGTTCTGGTTGCTATGGTGACTGAGAGCCAAAATTCAAAATCCTCAAGAATGGCTAATCGCAGACCCCATCGTGCACAGGCCAATCTGCATCCATCTGCAGACGCTGCTTGTTGTTATGCACCCTATCACATTAGCATGCTTAATACTCAGGACGCTACTTACTCAGAAGCATTTTGCAAACGCACATTTTCCTTAACCCCTACAGCAGAGTTCATCCTTTTTTCATTATCCATTTGTTATTCATGGCCCCATTACATTTAAAAGCAAAGCAACAACTTGTACATGACATGCCTTTATTTATGACTTTCTTTATCTTGCTGGTATCTGAGAAGGCTACACAGTGAAATGTAATTTATAGCTGACACTTCTCTGTGCACACACTTATCTTAGACAAGAGGAAGAAGGGATGCATGGGGTGAAAAGGTATGAAAGGTACAGTCACACAGGGAGAGTTTAGGCAGAGAGAAATACAGCACAGGGATATCCTACACAGACTAGTCAAAGAAATGGGCCACTTATACAAAATACAGAAGAGATAGAAAAAGAGGCAAAGGGGAAGAGGGAAAAGGAGGCAGAAAGAAAAAGAGATTAGTCATGTCATTGTTATCAGTCACCTCTTTTGTTGATTCACATCATGTCTCCATGACAACAGTTAAATCCGTTTGGGAGAGCAATACAAGACATTGAAGCTCCACTTGTTCTAATCTATTTATTGCCTTGATCTGATGTGGAATGTGTCACACAGATGTGATATATAGAAGTCAGTGACACAGTGGAAATGATAATGCTTGCTGTAAATCCACATCTGAGCTGTGAAAACAGGCTAATCTGGTGAAACTGGTGACTAAGTATAGCTATCACAAAATTCTCTACTTGTCCAGGGCAAACACATCATTACATCAACACACATATTTGTAACTTCATAAGGTTCCAAAAGCACAGAGTTTTGTGCTGGGAAATAAACAGAAACATCTTCATTAATACACATACAGGTATATTTACGTACAAGAGAACTGCATGCCCAATGAGTTACAACCAAAAAAGACCAACTTATGATCTGAAGATGGAAAAACATATGCATGATGAAAAGAAGATGAAAACTGATGTGCGCTGAAGAGTGAAATGAATAGAAAGATAATTCATGTAGCACAAGTTGTCACATATTTTTCAACAATACAAGAGAAATCATGCAGAAACCACTAAACACTAAATCCAGATTCTCATTTTGTCACAACATTAAAAACCAGACTTCAGTTCACTTCACTTCACAAAGGCTAAAAAGAAGAGTTTGGGACAGTTTCGCCTACAAATGGGCATGAATTTTAGCAGAACGCACGGGGCACAGCTTTTTATAGGTGCATCACGGTAGCTCTGGACTGATTGGAGTGTCAGCGGGAGGCATAACTCAGCTCGAGCCGTGCCTCTAAGTGTTGCTGCTGCAAGTGAAACTCACCAGGAGGACTAGGAGCTCACATTCCTTCTCTCTCCCTTATTTTCTCTCTCACCCTTACCCTTTGCCTCCAACTCTACTGGAAACAGTCAGTCATATATCTGACATTAAGCGCTCCAGAAGCGGCCTTGACACCCATGAGTGGGACAGGACAAAAGCAAGTGGAGATAAGTGTCGGTGGCATTGACTGCGTCAACACTTGGTGAAACATGGTGGCTGTCACCGGCTATCAGTGAGGTCCGAGTTAGGGGAATGGGTGACAATGTCCTGATGTGGCAGGACATGACAAGCGCCCTACTGTAGTGGTCTTGTCAGGCCAAGCTTCACGCTTCACTTATAACAAGTCCATTACTGGGCATGTTCACATTTAAGAACTGCATATACTTTATCTGGGAAGCTCCCTGCAAAACAGGCAATGTATGTAATTACACTGAAGCAGCTTGTGCAGTTGTACTAGTCACTGATGATATTCTGAATGTCACTGAATGTCTGCTTAATATTATAGCTAGGCCTCGGAGGGGAAAAGGCTGAAGGGAGGGAACACACAGGTACACATTTTCTATTTTAGACCTGCAGGACACAGTAGAAGATCACACAAAAAGTGATGTTGCTATTTTCAGGCAGTAGGGCCTGCAGTATGGAAAGAACTTAGTCTCCAAATGGCTGTAACTGGGTCTAATCTACACATAAAAAATATCACTTTTAAAACGTCTACAGTGATTTGTGCAGTTTTCATAAATGCTTGTTTCAGTCTTCACAGTCATACAATCACACAATTCAAACACACACCAACTTTTAAAATGCACAAATCGCAGCTCAAATAAATATTGATATTTCATCTACAGATTTTCAGCTTCACAGATCTGATCATTTCCCAATTCAAAAAGCCAGATGTGGAAATGTCAAACAATATTTGTAACATTCTTTTTGCACTTACTTACAGTTTGTTAAATGTATATTCACAGATCACCTAACGTGTGTCATATTTGTTTTTTCAGACATTTCACACACTTCACAGTCTCTGTTGTAGATCCACAAATTCATGCTGCATTTCATTGCTGGTCACAGACCGAGACATTTGGCAAGACATTTCTCAAAAGAGACACAGATATTTATCTTAAGAGTCAGACTACTTTGTCACTCCTCAAATAGAAAACATACATTTACCAACTGTTTCCTGCGTAATGTGGCTTTAACAGGTCTTTTACACCGACAGGGAACTGGCACAGTTCCAGTTCTTAAACCTTGTTCTGAGCATTTACACCACAAATGTGCTGGTTCACAACCTGGAACTTTGGCTCCTACCTGGAACCAAAAAACAATAGCTTCTTTTCTTGAACAAAAGTGAAGGTTTTCACTTAAATGCATTACAAAACAATGAACAAACTAAACTATACTTAACGATTAGTGAGACTACAAAAAGGTTGTCACAAAACTAAAGCTGGAAGTGGTATCATGTCATATTTTGGTCTGTTGTTCACTGTGCACTGGCCAACATTAATGACATGCCGATTAGAAATGTTGAACTCAACACCTGTGGAAATGCAGACTGGTTCACTGGATGGTATTTCACGGAAGTCAACTTTGCTGTCTATAGACTATATAAGTTATATACAAGTCCAGTTGCATCCATAGACTGTTCTGTAAGTGTACATAGAAAAGATGTATCTTTATCCAAAATTTATTCACCTAAAAGCTTATTATTTCCATCTGATGACATTTGGCGCATATCATGTGAAAATCTACCTTTTCAGGGTTTTGATGCTTATATAAACTGTCTGGTGAAGATGTGAAAATTGCTTGGTGCCACTAGCTCTGAGAAATCTGCACAATAAGATGGAGAACAGAAAAAAACCCTCTGACTTGTGATACCACAAGTCCTGACCAATCATAGTCAAGTTAAATTCACTTAATTTCACCCCATGAGCCAGCAGAATTCTGAATTTGAAAATTTAGAATTTACGTATGTTTAAAAAAAAATCACAAGTTACAACCAACCATACTGTAGCTAAAATTAGCTCTCCCCATTGAGCAAACTGACAAAATCAGTGTCAACTTCTTCATAAACACATCCATGCCAAAGTTCATGTTTCTACACTATCCTTGTATTAGAATCTGATGCCAGGTCAGCTTGTGAATGACTTGGGGTTCAACTGATCAGTTTTCTGTGAGCAAGTACAAAACCTCACAATGAAATCAGAGTGTATGTGTTACAGTGTTGAAAAACCAAGAAAAACTCAAATGGAAACATTATTATCTCCTCAAAGCACTTAGAGAAGTTGTTAATATACAGTGGGGACAATAAGTATTGGGAAATGTAAAAATGTGCAAGTTCACCCATTTAAAAAGATAAGAGAGG
>JAQQAE010019962.1:0-10805 GCA_029823295.1 Pseudamia nigra | reverse complement strand
CTTCTTTTGAGTTGGGTTCCACCACTAACCCTCTTTACTTAGCTTTAGCTGTGTTTGTTTTTGTTTGGCAGTATCTGTTTGGCCCTCTTTCTGTTACTTTGTGACATATTCTTCTGTGCGCTACAGAAAATAAACCCTTTGCACTCAATTAAAAGGCTTTGGTTTGTTGCACCCTTAACTCACTCTACCCCCTAGACAGAGTGGGGGTCGTAACACCCTTAATCCTTGCAAGGGTCGGGAACGGTGCTAGAGCCTATGCCTATCCCAGGTGACATAGGGCGGAGGCGGGGTACACTTAAATTGAAAAACTGAATAATTTTAACTCAACTGACTGGACAAAACATGAAATAAGTGAAAGCACACTGCATTATTTATAATTTGCACATTTTCCATATGTTCTGTTTCACCATTAAATGTTACATTATATGCTTTACTTGCTTCATGTTGTTTGATTTTATTCTAATAGCACTTAGAAGCTTATACGTGGAAAAATTTACATGCTGGTTTAAAATGACAGCTTTCAACACTGTACCGTGTATAACACCCTCATTATTTCTGAGCTCAATTGACAGAATGTCATATCATATTACAATATGAATAACCCTGCTCTCAGTTCCCATCTGCTGATTAGAAAGATCTATTGTTATGCTGCTGCTGTGACATGTGATCATGTTGCATCGACTGAAATACAAAAGGTTTTGTATAAGTTATGTGTTCTCATGCGAATGGGGCGCGGCTGGTTTTTGAGAAGAATAAACTCAAGTGCACCTGTGGATGGAGCATGATGGCACAGTGTCAATGATTTGTCTGTGTGTGGCTGGAGAAGTATTTGCATAGTCGAGTATCTGTAAATGTGTGTGTTTACATGCACACATACAATGCCGGTCAAAAGTTTGGATACACCCTTTCCTTCAGTAGTTGTCTACATTGTCAATCATTATTTGTATAGCGCCAATCATAATCGCCGATTATCTCTAGGCGCTTCACAATTCAATTGCACATTAATACTGGAGACATTCAAACTATGAAAGAACTCGTATGGAATTGTGCAGCAAACAAAAGCGTTAAAACAACCCAGAACACGTTTTATATTTTACATTGTCCAAAGTAGCCACATTTAGCTTTGACACCTTTGTTCACTCATGGCATTCTCTCATCAGATACATGAGGTAGTCACCTGGAGCAGTTTTAAATTCACAGGTGTCTTGTGTAGATGAAGGGTAGGTACAGAGTCAATAGACCTATTTGTGTTATAACAAGAAACAATTACGTAAAGAGAAAAGACAGTACATGAATACATTAATGCATGAGGGGCAGTCAGTCTGCAAACTCTCAAGAACACTGAATGTGTTCCCAAGTGTCCTCAGATTCACTAGGTAGTCACCTGGACTGGTTTTCAAATCACATGTGAGTTCATTTGTGCCATTTCCTGCCTTTTAACTGTTGTTTTGTGCAGAAGAATGGTGGGTTCAGACCCAATAGCCCTTTTTGTGCTACTAAAATTACTGCACAAATCAATATCAGGGTTCACACTGTCTTCTTGAAATTACTTTCCAGAACTTTTCCAGGAAATTTTCAGCTGCTACAGACAAGTTATTACGTCACAGACTAATTCATCCCCCCGCTATAGTCACACTCACGGACCTATACCAGCAACGCTCTTCAACTGAGTCACTTATTTTGTCTCTGAGGGCTTATTTGGAAAAAAGACGTCCTTACCACGGTCTGAAAAGTCATCTAGCAACAAAGACAAATGGAAACAATGGTAGCAGGACTGCTCTGAGGGGACATGCAAATTTGGCTAGCTTGGTAGTATCACGTGGGGCGCTGTGCTGGCTAAAAACATAGAAGTGTTGTGCTTCAATGTTGCCCACTGAAGACAGCACTGGATAAGTCCAGTGTAACTCTATGGGAGTCAGGACTTCTTGAAGCCCACTGAATGGTGCCTCAGCAGTCACCAGTGGCAGTACAATAAGTTACTTCTGTCCATCATTACTTTAAGAAATGGTCAGTCAATCCCAAAAATTTCAAGGCCTTCCTTTCCTTCCTTGTTTCATGAGACCCACTTACACCATTGCATTTGGTGGTTTGGTGGTTTCCAGGTGACTGCACCTGGAGAGACATTCAAAGTTCCTGAGACTTTTTGGACTGACTAACATTCATTTCTTAAAGTAATAATGTCCTGTCTTTCCTCTTCACTTAACTGAGTGTTTCTTGTCATAGTATGGATTTGTACAGAAGTTGTAGTAGCACTAATAGGTGCTATTGACTTCTGCACCCACCCTTCTCTGCTCAAGACAGTTGGATGTGTCTTGCCTGGTTGCACATTAAGAGGGCATGAAATGGCACAAATTCACTCACCTGTGAACTGAAAACTGGTGACCATCTTGTGAATCTGATGAGAACATGCCAGGAGGGTGCAAAGCTGTCATCAAATCAAAATGTGTCTACTTTGGACAATCTAAAATATAACACATGCTCTGGGTTGTTAAACATTTTTTTTTGCTGAAAAATTCCATTGGTGTTCTTTCACAGTTTGGATAGCTTCAGTATTATTATTTGAAAATATTTAAAAAAAGAAACTCCATTGAAGGATAAGGTGTGTCCAAATTTCACTGGGAGTGCATGTTGACTAAACCAACCTGCAGCTGTGATCTTTTGGGTTTCCCTGCAGTGAGGCAGCTGCCCGGGCCAAACCCAGCCGTGAGAAGGAGTGGTAGTATGTGAGCTGTGTGTCCGATAGGCTGGCCACGCCATCTGGCTCGTCGTACATGTTCTCCCAATATGAGCTTAGCCCCGGTGTTCCCTGGGGAAATGGTCCAAAAAGGTAGGCATCCAGCTGGTTCACTATCTCCTGGTTCACGCTGGCTTCAAACTTCCTAGCAAAGAAGGTTGGCCGCACCGTTTGCTGCAGAGAAAGGAGGGAGAGAGGGCACAAAGCAGGCAAGGATGAGATAAAGAGAAGAAGAAAGAAGATTAAGAAATGGTGGTGTGCCAGGATGGCAGGAGAACAAATGTAATGTGTCGATGCGATGTAATGTGTGGAGAGAAATATAAAAATTAAAGTTTAAGAGAAACACAGAATGGAACTAACTCTGTTCTTTGGTTCTGTCAATGAAAGATTAAATTCATTAAACTAAAGCTGCACAATGATTCAAACTGTAATCTCAGACACAAATGCAATCTCATTCTGTTCTCAGTCAAATTTAAAATTGGAAAAGGTTGCAATTTAGGGTGTTTTCACACAAGAAAGTTTGAACCAAGACCACACTGTCTACATTATGTCTGTTTTAAAGCTGTAATGTGTGACTCTTCCCCCCTATACTTTACACCATCTCCTATCCCCTCTTTTAGTACAAATTCAATGGGTTCAAACTTGAAAACTGACCATATTTGCCTTGTTTATATGCCCTTTTCCCTATGTAGTTAACAGAAGTCTAGGTATAAGGGTAAAAAGGGTTAGGGTGAAAAAGTTGGGGTGAGGCACAGACAGAAAACACAGACACATGAAATGAACAACAACAGATGATGGACTCAAATGTTGATGTCCTTGGCGAGTTGCAAGAGCACACGGCTTCCCTCCAGACGTGCCACTGTTAACCATCACAGTCACCATCGAACCACCATCATGTGGATAAGAATGAGCCCTCTTCATGTCTGATATTGTTGATTACCTCATTTTTTTCTCTTCTTTCATCTTCTATTAGTTTTGATCTTCTATATTAGTTTTTGTATCAAAACAAGATTAATAAGGCTTCACAGTTTGAGCTGTAAGATTGATAGTGTTGGTTATATCAGGAGTTTTTGATGTGTCACGGACATAGGTGGACAATGGAAACGCTCTGCATGTGTTTGGTGATAAAATCGTGATACCTCATAAGAGCTGTAGCAGTTTTCACAAGTGTCCTTTTCTGTCCAGTCTTCACCTTTTTTTCTTTCCTTTCATGTCTCTTAACACCTCTTTGTTTGTCAGTCTCTGCCCTCCTCCTCTCCACCCATGCCTTTCTCACCCTTCATGTCCGAGTCACACTGTTGCTTGTGTGGTTGATATTGCATCACGAAATCTGCTGCTTCCAAAACTTGCTGCGCCACACAAAGGCATCTTTTCAGTCCCACACACAAAACTATTTACTGATACTTACCCAATGCCAAACACCTCAGTGCTACCTGCTAAAAAAGAAAAAAAAAAAAAAGCGGTGGCACATTTTTGAAAGTTCAGCCTTTTCTCAGGATGGCGCAGCAACCGTGGGATGCTGCTGTGGCTTCACATGGTACTAAATGATGCATTACCTCTTTACTTTGGCTACAGATATCAAATGGACTGAGATTTGACTGCGCTTGTTTACACGTTCCTATGACTTGCACTTTCTGATGTGAATACTACAAAGGTCGTACCAAAACGAATGCAAAAGTGGGCACAATGTTTTTATAAAGATAAGATAAACCTTTATTAGTCCCACAGTGGGGAGATTCACAGCGTTACAGCAGCAAGGGTAGCAGGATACATGATAAAAAATTAGAATATATATAAATAGGAATAATAATAAGTCTATATAGACTTAGAAATAAACAATGTCAAATAAATAGTAAAAGGAGTATAATAATGTAATTAAGAAGAAGCATTATAAATTATTTACATTGTTATTAGAATTGCACAATGGTGAGAAATGTTATATTGTATACTGCATGTTGATCAAGATGTTACAAGAAACATTGTACGTGACAAAAGTTGGTCAAACTGTGCATCAATGCTAAGATGCTGCTCAACATAAAGTAGTCTCCATCACAAGTGATGCATTTGTGTCTCTGTTGAACCCAACGTTCAACTCCTAATTCAGAAAAAAAATCTTCAAGCAGATCAGACCAGAGGTCTATCCTTCTCACCTTCAAATTAAAAGTGAGCAGCTGATTTCTCCACATTGCACACCCTTTCTGATACCTTAAGCCACTGACATCTATCATAAGACATTTGGAAGGAAGAGTCTAGCTTAAAATGCTAACACCTGCTGTTACAGTGTCTTGCTTGGTCATTTGTGATCAAATCAGACTTTTCCTGCTCCCTATGCAAAAAAAAAAAAACAAAAAAAAAAAACACCTCCTCTGTTCATTTCAACTTGAACACCCCTCCTGCTTGGAGGCTGTTCAAAGGTGCTCAGTGAGGTTTTATTCCTATATTACATACTGTAGCTGACTGTGAATCAATACACCTTCAATTTCAATATGAGGGCTTTGACTGCTCTGTTAGTTTGTATTGGTTCTTTGCATAATGTACACTGTTGCAATGATTGGATCTTCAAGAGCTTAATGCATTGGTGAATTTCTGCAAACTGTGAATATCACCCACTTCGTGATGGAGAAATAAAGTAGCAGTGGAAAGCAGAGGCCCTTCCGGTGAATACAAGCAGCACATACATGAGCACAACACACTTCTAACATACTTTTGTAGACTTTTTGAACATTTTATACTTTTTCAAATAGTGGTGATGGGATGCTTCACAGCTGAGTATTAAGTCCTAAATGCATCTTAGGTGAGATAAAATTCATTCTCTACATTTTACACATTCCAACACACTAAGATTGGTGGGCTGCCACTGAAGGTGTGCAGAGACCAGTTTTACACATTATCCAGTGTCTTTGTACAGAACAGGGGTCTGCAACCTGTGGTTCCAGGCCTACATGTGGCTCTTTAGCCCCTCTCTAGAGGCTCCTGTGACTGTGACCAGTGATCAAATGAACACATTATAGTACAGTGGTTACGAGCGCATCAGCATACGAGGAAGACATCGGGCAAATTTTTGTACTGGTTCACGAGCAAAAACTTGAGTTGCAAGTAAAATAGTTCCCAAGCGTGAGAGGAGAGTGTCACCCATTTTCATAATATTTTAAAGAGTAGGCAGAGGCAAACCTCTTTGGATTGCTATTTTAGCAAAAGATCATTGCTTACTGAAAGTGATGATGCTGCTGCTGATGAAAGTGTGGTGAAACAGGCCAAAACAAGTAAATAAAAATCAGAAAAGGAAAAAAAAAAAGAATTGTATGGGAGTTTTCTTGGAAAGGGATTAATTGGTTATACATGTATTCTTTAGGGGTAGAAAATGGATGGATGGATGTATTCTTATGGGAAAACTGGTCCCGGGTCACGGGTTTTCCGCTTCACGAGCTTAATCCCGGCACAAATTAAACTTGTAACCCGGGGTTCCACTGTACATCAAAATAAGCACAAAATCAACATGAAGAAAAAAATGAACTAGAAAAGGAATAAAAAATGAGAGAAAAACTAAAAAAATATAATCAGTTAAAAAAAACAAAACCGAGAAAATGAACAAAATTAAGCAAAATAATGAATGCAATGAGGACAAATTTATTCATGGTCATTATTTTAATAAGAAACTGCATGAAAATTGACATTGTGTTAAAAATATATTTCTTTATTCATTTTTGTTCTTTGGTCATTTGTACTGATATTGTTTATTACCTTGTAACTGATATTATTATTTGATCTTTTTAAATTTTTGTGCATTTATTGGCTCATTTTGTGCATTATTTCATTTCATTTATTTATCTATTTTGAACCTAAATTTACAACAAAAGTAAAGAATAAATCATTTGGCACTAATCAGACACTGAAGATCGAAAAGGGTGTAGGATGAAGTGAAACATCGATCTAGTCCTAACCCTTTTTTTTAAAACAAGATTTAACTCAATAACTCCTTTAAGACTTTCACAGCATCACATCAGGAGATTTTGCTTTCACACTATTATTATTGTTCATTTCAGATTTAATTTTTTTCTCATTTTTGTTCATTTTATTGATCATTTTCCTTCTTTTTGTGAAAATGTTTTTGTGATCATTTCACTTACAGTAAATATTGTTCATTTTGTGGATTTTTAAAAATAATTTAGCTTATTTTAGATTTTTGTTAATTTTTTAAAATTCATTTTCATCACAATAATATTTTTAGTCATTTTTGTCAATTTTCATTCATTTTCTTATTAAAATTATGAACATGAATACATTTGTTCTGGTCATGTTCATTATTGAGCTTAATTTTGTTCATTTTCTTGGTTTTAGTCATTTAATTTTATTGTTAATTTTAGAATTTCTCCTATTTTTTGTTCTTTACCCACTTCATTTTTTCCTCTTGTTGCTGATTTAGTGCTTATTTTGTTTTAGTACTTATTACACGTGGTGGTTTTTTGCATGGTCTGGCTAGGGGAGCGACAAATATACCGGAGCAATTAATATATTAAAATATTTCGAGCATTGGGTGTTTGTCACACTGACAGCTGCTAGATGTCGTGCTAGGCTTGTGTACCTTCATCTGCCGCATCTGCATTACTGACAATTTAAAATGTAGACATTACCGGTAACAACCATACCTACCATCAGCTTAACACTGAACATGTCGGTGCTGTCACTTTCCCGGTGAGGTGGGGAGGCGAGCCGCGAGTCAAGTGCGCAGCTGCCCGGCCAAGCGCTTGAAGCGCGTTCCCCGAACAAATGCGACTTGTCCTCCAGAGCGACTTATACACGTTTTTTCCTTCTTCATTATGCATTTTTTGGCTTGTGCGACTAACATTCCAGAGCGACATATCACCCGGAAAATACAGTATTTTGATTTAAAATAATGGGTAAAGCCACAGGAGAGGGGCTAAAAAACCACATGTGGCCCTGGAGTCACAGGTGGCAGACCCCTGGCACACGGTAGATATTAACAAAAGGTGTGAACATGGCCTATGTTTTCCATCATCTACTGCATTGTGATCACCATCCAGTTGCAAGCAGCATGCTCACCAGGTCTGACTCATCTGTCTGTACAAATAAGCTCATCCACTTTCCACTTCAACTTTGTGAAAAAAAATATGAAATACCTATATAGAGAAGGAGTTACTACAACTACGTGAGCGATTTGAATGACCTATGTCAGTTAATAAAAAAGTTATGCCCACTTTTGCATTACTTTCGGCACGATCCTCATATATGCACATCATTCTGAAACACATTGCAATAACTCTCTAGAGCAGCCCCTCCTATGGTCGGTACATGGCAAAATGACTATGTGGGAAGCTAGACAATTGTACTTTAAATTATTCTTCTCATCTGCAAACCAAATTAAAGCGTACCCCACTGGTCTCTATCTTCAGCTTGCAAAGGTTCAAAGGGAAACAGATTGTACGCTCAATGGGATATTAAGTCTTATTAATACCAGGACCTACGCAGCTCCTGGAAAAGGCCGCTTTGTTCCCAAGGTTGGACTTCACTGATACCAGGGTGCCAAGCAGACACTGCGGCAGTGCCAAGGACCCGTGGTAATGTGTTGGCACTGAACTGCCACAGAATGAGGCCAGACAGAAGGCAGACATGTCTGGCTAAGGCTGGAGTGAGGTCAGTGTGACGGCTTTGACTGGAATGTGAAGGACGTGAGTCAGCAAGCACTAAAAGGATATGACTTAACTTGATATTTAACTGTGGCAGAACGTTTTCACTTTCTACCGGGGCTTTTTTCATTTTCAAGAACACATTAAAAGTCAAACTGCGATCCAGACTCTCTCTCTCTCTCTCTCTCTCTCCGGGGTCTTGAAGTCAGTGGCACATCTTTTGATTTCACTTTGAGAAGCCAGTTAAGTAACCCTCTACTCCCCTTACACACTGAAAGCGAGGGGGATCTTCTTACTATTCATTTTTTATTTCGTTCAGGGTCGTACGAATCAAGACGTAATTTTAGAGATATTGATTGTGGAAATGGTGGGAATCTTGTGAATGCTGACATGCAGAGCACAGACCTGGAGGGCAGAGACTTTAGTGCTGATTTCCTATAATATACTCAAACGTGAGCATCTGCAAACATAATATAAGTGAGGTAATCTTGTTATTTGTGTGTGTGATGCAGTAATTCCAGTGGACATCTCTTAGAATAAGTAAAACTCTCAACTCCAGACAGTCTTTGACAACATGAATCAGCTTCTTACTTCCTTCTATATTCATTTTTTTTATGTTGATGATGAGTACCAGTACAGAGACCAGCCTGTGAAAGTATAATTTGTCATGATCAATAATACATGTATAAATACTAAATATAAGGTACAGTACTGTATAATTTAAACTGTACAGGAATCTTACACCACTTTCTTTTTTGGAGCTAATATTGATTTTTTTCCCTATATTTTCTCTGAGATGTCTTATGTACTGGCTGGAGAGTTCCTTTTTTCCTGTTATTCACAGCAACACTTCTATAATAAACTGGTCAAACTCTGTTCAACCAATGAGGGAATGAGCAGTGGTGGTGACTGAATGGGTTTGACTAGCATGAGAATAAAGTTCTAGTGGGAATACATCATGTAAAATGACCAAAGGTGGAGGATGATAAGGATTAATACAGTACTGTGTTTAAGTGCACATTATAGTGGTGACAGTGAAAATCAAAGAGTGAACAAAAGAGAACAAGTCTAAAATCACAGCTAAAATGCAACATCTATTGCTGTGGATTTTTATTGATTTTTGTTCCGTTTTGTTAGTTTTTTTGATCATATTTATTCATTTACTTGTTTTGTTCATTTTTGCTCATTTTTTGTGTATGTTTAATTTTTCAATTTTGTTGGTTATATTGTAAATTTTGAAGTTACTGGATTAGCTTTTCTTTCAAATTTTGTTAATTTTTAATTGTTTCTTTTGTTAATGTTATTTGTTAATTTCCTTGATCGCTTTGTTATTTTATGCTCATTATGTGCTGTAATTGTTTATTTTTCTATTGCACATTTTTATTGATTTAATTCATTATTTTTTCTTTACTTTTGCTTATATGCTTGTGTATCTTGTTCATTTTGAATTTATTTTCTTGATTATTTTACTTGTTGATTCATGTTTCTGTTGTACTGTTTTTGTTCATTTGCTTGATTATTTTGTTAATTCTGTGCTCATTTCTTTTTTCAGTTCTTGGTTCATTTTACTCCTACTGGCCAAATGTAACTGACGACACTTACGGTAATTTTTTTCCACCATAAATATAACTAAGCAAGAGTAAGACCTATTCTACAAAACATCTAAGTTCAGAAATACATTTATTGGAAAATACTATTCAACTACATGTAACTGAGTAAGGCTATTTGAGAACTAGCCACCTCTGGTTGTGAGTGTAAGTTACCTGGAAGCGATGGAAATCCACAGGCTTGAAGTCATTAGGGGAGCAGCCGCACCAGTCCACAATGTGCTTGTACTGACACTTGCAGCCCAGTTTGCGGTTCCAGTTGGTGATGCGCAGGTTGTTATCCACCATGCTCTCACAGTGGGCGCTGTTTTCTAGCACAGTGTGAAAGAATGACTGGGAGGGGGAGAGGTGACGAAAGAGGGACATACAAACACAGAAATGGACCATGAAAGAGAGGTGAAGTGGAAAGAAGGGGGGGGGTAAGAAAATTGTATAGCTTTTATTTCGTACAGCATCCAATTCATGAGAGGAAATCGAGCAGAGGCTGCAGCAGAAAAAGGAGATTCGCACCAGCTCATAATAAGCATCCAATTTCCCAATTCAATTCTCATCCAATCCTTGTTTATGGCCGAAAAGTCACAATTTACATCACGCTTTCACTTCATGATTGTATATCAGTGCCTGTGTTGTTTTTAAAAAAATGTCTAATACAAAGAGAACAGGGGCGACACGGTGGTGCAGTGGGTAGCACTCGTGCCTCACAGCTAGAAGGTCCTGGGTTCAATCCAGGAGGTGGTGGGGCCTTTCTGTGTGGAGTTTGCATGTTCTCCCCGTGTCTGCGTGGGTTCTCCGGCTTCCTCCCACAGCCAAAAACATGCA
>JAQQAE010019961.1:0-10805 GCA_029823295.1 Pseudamia nigra | reverse complement strand
GCCGCATCATTGTATAAGCCGCAGGGTCGGCAATGTGTGACAAAAGCCGCGGCTTGTAGTGTGAATATTACGGTAATCAAAACAATACAATTATTAAATATGAAAAATATAGTTCTTGCTTGCATGAAAGGCCAATTTGTTTTGCTAGCCAATTAAATTCTCCAGCAAAACACCCGTGGGTCCCGACCAAGGGGCAACGACAGGAGCTGTGGAAGTAACTTTGCATTGTAATCCCACTGCTTGGCCGCTGGGGAATCGATCATCCAGCTCCAAGAAGGTTTTTTTTCCAAAGAGATACACTGGACTTCTATCTGAAAATACTAAGCGAATGAATTTTTTTCATGGGTCATGATGGTCTCTACTAAGTAATGTGATGATCCATCTTTAACTTTTTGCTTCATTATTAGGATATTATGGCAAATTACCAGACAAGTGACTGTCCTGCTTGGGTTTGATTGACATGTCGCTATAGCAGCAGCTCACTGCAGCATAGCGAGGTTGGACCAATTCAGAGCTTCATATCTTCTTTTTATACACTCAACTGCAACTGTGGGTAAGTGTTTACACTAACAACACTGTGATATGACTTTGTTTGACACTGTGTGGTGAAGTTTTACTGCATTAATAAGATAGCGGTTAATGTTAGCTCTCCCATGAGTCCCCTGGCATGAACGCTTCGTAAGCCCCACTGCCGTTCGTCCAAATATGGTTACATCCTGTTTCTGGCTCCAACATGCCATCCAGGAAGTGACAACTCGATTGGCCTCAGAATGTCCCTTCAGAACCTAATGGGTGACGTCACGGTCACTTTGTCGATAATATACAGGTATACAGTCTATGGTCCGGACCCGATGTTTGGGACTGGCTCATCTAAACCAGCCCTCACACATCGTCTCCAGTTGGTTCAAAATGCAGCTGGTCACCTGCTGTCTGTCACTAAGTGGTGGGGACACATAACCCCGGATCCAGTTTAACATTCTACATTTTGTTTTAAATCACTCAGTGGTCTGTCCCCGTCTTATTCTTCTGAGATTCTGTCTGTTCATGCTCCTGCCAGAACCAAAACATACGACTCCTAGTGACAGAGGTTTTTTTTTTTGTGGCAGGTCTCAGGGTCTGGAATAGCCCCACAAATATCAGATCTGCACAAACACTTCATTGTTTTATTGTATTGATTGTTTTTTGTCTTTTCTCTGTACTATTGTAGGTTTATTTTTATTCATTGTTCATTTGTATTCTAGCATGTAAAGCACTTTGGGCAGCATGCATTGTTGTAAATGTGCTATATACATAAACTTGACCTCATGGTTTTAGCAAATTACAACCATAAACGTGCATTTTCAGTCACACTAAAACCAGAATACGTGTAAACAAGCACTTCAGAGTTTCTCTGCGCTAAACTGCCCAGTGTTGCCTCCCCTTGCACTTGACTATTTGGGACAGAAATATGAGATCTAGTGACTTAACCCAGGTTTCATTCTGCACACATCAGATGGTTCTTATTGGAGGTTACACTAAACATGGATATTTACCTGTCGAAGCCATTTACTTTTAATTTTCATGTGTTAATACTGTGCACATATTTTCTTTATTTTTATTGACAATCCTACAAAAACAACAAATCAGAGGTGGATAATTGTTCGTTCTACGCTGAAGTTTATTAATTTCTGTATCGGTGTATGGACAGTATAAACTTGATAACAAGATAAGACAGGACAACAAATCCAAGGTGCCTGAAACGTTTCCACAGTGCTCTGTATACGGTTACTACACAGGACAGTCAGGATCATCTTCTTCTTTTGTCAAATTGCAATCACCATGACCTTAGTATTATACTTTACAGTACTTGGCATTTCCATGCATGTTTTTAATCATAATGTTCAGATGTATTTACTAAATGATAATACAGTACAGGAGACAACAAACAAACGACTGATATTCTTGGAGCATAATGTGAACTTTATACATTGTAAAGTGTACGTATCAATGCGTCTTAAAAAGGGCGTGCGTGGTTGACATAATGCCATCACAAAACGAATGTGCTGAAAGGCCACTTTATGTTGTGTTTATTTTCACTTCTCATGCTACTTATTACTCATAGTTTTTCACTAAATACCGCACTCTTGTATTCTAGGCCTCAATTAGCTATTTGGATTAGTGCCCTTCTTTTTGTTTGAGTACAGTTTTTTCTTTTCTGTACTGATGTTCAGTTTCAGATTATTAAGAGTTATTTGGAGTTATATTTAGGTTTTTGGACTGCATACATTAAGAGTTACAAAATCAAAGCTGAGTTTCAAGCAGCTACAGGAACCTAATCTCTGTGGAACAGACAGGAATTAATTTGATTTGCAAAGAAACAAGTTTTGTCTGTATTTTGGCTTTCACATATGGCACTGAGCACTTATGTTTACAGGCTTTTTGGTATTTTATTGTGTTTTGTGTTCGATTCCTGGGGGCTGTGTGATCTAAAATAGGCCACAAAACACACTCTTGTACCGCATCTCAGACCAAGACTTTCACACACACGTTTCAACAGTCTTCCCTCCTCCGTCTGTTTTTCCTTCTGTTCATGACCAGGATACCAGATCTCCTACCGGCTAGACAGCAGGGACCCGCTGCGCTGGACCACGGTGGAGGTCGGTTCAAATGCTCGACAGTTCACCGTTACGGGACTCGCTCCTGAGCAGACCTACTCCTTCAGACTCACCGCTCGCACCGCCGTCGGCTGGGGAGAAGAGCAGGAAGCTGTGGTCGTTACCACTGAGCGCAGAGGTAAAGGACAGACACACACTAGCTGTATCCCAGGTCCTTGTTTGCTGTCTGTTTGTGTAGCCATGCAGATGCTCACTAGTCCAATTAAAACAACTGTAAGAGCCCAAGCAGAACTTAGTGTAAGCTGTCACAGAAACATCTGGTGTTAGTACAATCAGAAAAAAATCCAGCAGCGCAGCATGGTGTATGTGGGCAGTGAACAAGATGATATGAAATATACTGATATGAGATACGCTGCCTGTAAAAAGTGCAAAACATCTATTTTATGTAAAATAGATACTGCAGTAAAAGCTTTGGAAGTATCTGTTTATATTTGCAGTGTATTGGCTTAGTTCTAAACAGTTATATTTAACAACTGAAAACTACATATTTTTATCTACCAGGTTAGATCCAGTTACATTCAGTTACATTCATACAGTGTAGACATGCAGTTCTTACACTATATTTGAAATTAGTTTTTGAATGTTTCATGTGGTATAGTAGGCTGGAGGAACATTAGATTTCAGACTGTAGATCTACTTTAAGTCACAGGCTATAAATAAAAGATGAACAAACCCTCCAAGACATCACCCATCGGTATTTGAAGACTTGTTTTGAGGCTTAAACAAGGAGCCAAAGTTCAGTGCCAATGATCCCAGAGGATCCCATGCCTATCACTCTGTATCAAAAAGGTCCTTAACTATGCACAAATATCATCTAGATGTATGAGTTATGTAAAAATTCACAGAGGTGGAAATAAACTATAGACACCAAAACTGTTTATACCAGGTGTAAACATGTTTATTTTTGCTCTGAAATTGGCATTTTATCATGCGGATGGACTCCCTTTTGGAGCCAGCCCTAGTGAACGCTGACAGCACTGCAGTTTATGACATGCATATATTCATGGCTCAGCTACTAAGGAGTCTGCACGCTTAAAATATGCTTCAAACACGGCACATGGCACCATATTGTTACAGATGATTTACCTTTGATTTAAGGCAAAATATTCAGTGACAATTTTTAGATCTAGGTTCCAGTGGTAGTGCAGTATGAGAGCACGCATCTTCTTACCGTCTACATTTGAACAGTAAAATATTTAAAACGTTATGTGGATTTTTGAATTTGGGTCTTGAGCGTAGACTTGTATGTATTAGTAACAGAATAACAACATCACCCATTGGTCTCCGAACCTCCATTTTGAGGCCAATCAGGTGGTCACTTCCTGCCATTTGGATCCAAAAACAGGATATGACCATATTTGGCGGCAGAGCGTAATATGTCAGCGGTCTTATGGATAAGCTAGCTGCTTGCTTACTGGCTGAGTAAAATTTCATCAAGTATTGCAGAACAAAGTCATATTATGATGATGCTGGTGTAAGCACTTACCCACAACTACAGCCAAGCGTATCTTAGGTAAAACTGTGCCCTATTGAATAAACAGAAGATACAATCGTCCGACTTAGTAACTGAACAAAAAGCTAAAGACCAGATCACTTATTAAAGGGCCCAAATAAAACGTTGAAGAGCATGACTCGTGACAAAACTTATTCAGTTAGTATTTTCAGAGAAAAATCCATTGTAATTCTAGGAGAATCAGAGCTTCTTGGAGCCCAGTGAACAGTGCCCCAGTGGCCAGCAGCGGTATTACAGCTCTAAGTGACTTCTGCATCGACCTCACTGTGCAGTCCAAGTCCCTGCCCAATGGTTTGAGCCAAGAAAAGTTTTAGGAACCACTGCTTTAGAAGAACTGGTCACAGTCAACAATACAGCACAGCAAACAAACTACTCATGTAGTCTTGTTTCCCCAACAGAAAACTATACTAGTCCAGAAGAAAGGAACTTTTTCAATATTCAGCACCTGATGTTTTCATGGACTGCTGAGAGTTTTTAAAAAGGAACTATATAGTATGAGAAAATTATCAGAGGCTCACACTGCACTGAGGTTAATAAGAGATTGATAGGCACCATCTATAGGATACTTTTTGACAGGAAAGGGCAGGAAAATTACAGTTCTTACTATTAGCAATAGTGGTTGTGTTTCTGTTCAGGTGTTCCATTAACCAGTGACAGGGTGACAATAAGTGAGTCTGTGATTCAGGCAAGGTGAAAACTTTACAATCAACTCCCACTTTAAAAGTTTGTGAGTCAATTTTGATTGAAACTAAACTAAAATCGTTTAGTTTCAATCAAGAGTCAACAATGCTTTGATAGTGAAATAACATTTTCTTGCACGTGGAATCCTCCAAACCCTAAAGCAAGATTGTAAAATGAATTGCACGTATATTTATAACTGCTAGAGGAACAACAAAATTTGCAGACAAAATTAATTTAATGTGAAATGTTGTAAATGAGCCATTTTCAAATGTTAGCATCTTTGGTTGATGAATGTTTTTAATTTAACTGGTGCTTTTCAAATGTGTCTCCCATTAGAAAGATCGATTACAATAGTCGACCACAATTATACTGCAAAGTGCAGTAATTCCATATTTAGTCAAAATGGAGTTAAGAGAAAATCATCAGTATTAAGAGAAAGTGATGTCAACTTTGCAGTAATTACAAAATTAAGGCAAAAGACCAAAGTGAATTACACTAAGTCATGGAGTTCTTGTAGTTTGGCTTTGTTTATCCAGTGTTTTGCCTGAAAAGGAACAAAATAATAAACCATATGTTGAATAAAATGAGCAAAATAAGATGGTAAGTGAAGAAAAACAAAAACCTGATTAGGAAAATGAATGCAACTAGAAGTAAAATGAACAAAAATGAAGAAAATATGTCATAAAATGTACAAAATAATTAAAAAGAAAATACAATCAAGCAAATTAACAAAATAATAAGCAAAATATTCAAGAAAATGAACCAAATTTGAAGCAGTGTAAAGAAAAAAAACATAAGGAAAATGAATAGAACTAGAAGCAAAATGAACAAAATATACCATAAAATGTACAAAATAATTAAAAAAAATAAACTGCGAAGCAGAATTCAGAAAATTCAGTGTCATATTCAACAAATGAACAAAATAATCAATTAAAATAGAAACAAAATGAAGAAAAATGAATAATTGGGAAAACAATGAAAAATGAGTAAAATAAGAAAATTTGAATAAAATATACAAAATAACAAAAATATACAAGGTACGAAGACAAACACAAACTGACAAAATAATCAAGAAAATGATCAAATGAAAGAGGACAATAGAGCAAAAAAAAACATGAAAATAAGCATAAAAACAAATATCACATTAAAGAAACGTTTCCTCTGTTTCACAGCTTGCCTCTCTTTGTCTTTATCGTGTTAACTCTGCAAATACATTTGCGTCAGACATTATATTTGTCACCCGTTATGTTTTTTTTTTTCCAAATTAATGCCACTGCAGGAAGTCATTGCAGCATGGAAAGGTCAGAGGAAGTTTAAGCATTTTAGAATTTTATGAGCTTCCCTCCTCAGACGTCCTTGACAATGTAATGAGTTGTCGTCCGAGTGAAGTTGGGATAAAATCAGCTGAGGTAAAGCAGTTGCTGTGAAGTCTGACACAGAGTTGACTGTTAAAAAGCATGACCTTTTCAACATAAGAAGCATTCGACGTGCAGGACAAGACAAAATGACATTTAGAAAGTCCAGAATACAAGAAATGCATAAAAGGAAAAAAAACAGAAACTAAAAGCATCAGGTGCTCATGTTAATCAGAGTCCAGGTTTTCTGGGCAACACTAATTTAAAACTCCTATACTGTGATAAAGTTACAGCTCATACATTTGTGTCTATTAAAGACTTCCCGAAGGGAGTGGACAAAATAAAGTGCATTCATTTGATTTTTTTTCCGTGGTATTTCCTTAGTATTTAGAGCCTCGTTGTGGCTTTGCCGTACACACTCATATTTTTTTTTCTCTGTGTTAGTTTATTTAAGGGAACAGCCAAAAGGAAAATAAAGAAAGAAGTTCATTTATTTGTTTGTTTGTTCACAACATGACTCGAAAAGATCTGAACACTTGATGAAATTTTCAGGATCGGCCAGAAATAGCAAGAGGACCAGTCGATTAGATTCTGGTTGTGATCTGGATCGTTGCCTGGATTCTTCACCATTGTGAGATCATTTATACATGATCATTTCCCCCATAATGTTACTACACCTAAAAGTAATATTTGTACATTTACCGTATTTGACCCTCGTTATGGGAATCTTTGACCAAGAAAACCTACCATTTGCATTTGGAGTCACATACAGTACATATCATTATTAGTGCAATAGTTATTCACCAAAAATAAAATTTCCATGATGGTGGTTTTCCTCTGGATTTAGTTGAAGACATGTCAAATCCATGGGCACATTACTGAATCAGCAGACTTTATACTACTATGACTGATTGGTCCTTGTGCCATTTCTGACCTATCCTGAAAATTTCTTCCAACAGCGAAGAAAGTATCCTTGGCAGAGATAATTAGGGAAGTCGGTGCTGTTAGTTTGTTCCTGCTTTAAGTCATTAGCAAATTAAACTTGGCACACAGGTTGACCTTGGAACTAGCACCTGTAGCTATGTCTTTAGAAATAAAAGGTCAAAGTCATAGAGTCATAAAAGCAATAAAACCACCAAATTTAAACACAGGTGGGTCAGTGTGGGTCTGTATCTCTGTCCAGTCCCACACTGTCAGCTGTTGTCCTGCATGTTGTTCTTGACCTGGGTTGTGAATGTATGAATAATGTCCTGCCCTTGCTGTGAACCAGGTCGGGAAACCGAATTGCCCCTCATGGATAAATAAAATATTCTAAATCTGAATCTGAATCTGAGTCTGATTCTACTCAGTACTGGCCTCAGTACTCTGCAGAATTTTGCAAAAATATGCTTACTTTTTAAGCCTTTTATTATCATACGTAATATAATAATAAGAAATGTAAGTTTAGTAGTCAGTGCTGCAGTGACAGAATGTAAACTTTGGCAACAAAAGGGATTCAGGGGAGAAAAGAACAGACTTCGAGATTGAGGATGACAGGCTGCACCTGTAACAAGACAACAGAGGCTTTGCAGTGACTGTACAAAGTAACTCACACAGAGAGTGTTGTCCCTGAAAACCTGGAACAAACGTAGTGTTTCCTCCAACACACAGTGACCAGAAAGGTGAAACAGATTTTATAGTGACGTGACTTTTAAGATAGAAAGATGAACAAGAAGTAGGGTCGCGCCTCCTTCAGTTTAGATACAAATAAAATCAGAGGTCATGTTGCTTGTTTCTCAGTCCTCCCACTTTAATCATCTGCTTTCATTTCATTCAAAATGCAGCAGCCATAACTTCTGTCTTCTGCCCCAAGTAAACATCCCATATCTCGTACTTAAATGTCTCTGCATCACGTGAACAGTTAAGTACCAGGGTGATTTTTCTGATCATGAATAATGGAGTTGCATGCTTTGGTTTATTTCAGAGACTGCCATCAATTTGGGATGCCTGGGTTTACAAATGGACTACAAAATAGTGTGTACTATTTTTGAGCACACTTTATGACAGATATGTCACCAAGAAAAAACAAACAAGAGATGTGTTTGGTGAAGCAGTGGTGGAGGGTCATTTAAGCCAACAGCAGAGATCAAACTAGGGGCATGCTAGTTGAAATTACTGAAGCTGTTGAAAAATTTACCAATCAAAAGTTTTCACACACCTATTTTTATTTTATACAATGTACATGAAGACGTTGAAATTATGACTTAACAAAAATGGAATTTGGCAGTGTACAAAAAACATTAAACAACCCAGAATACATTTTATATTTTTGATTCTTTAAAGTAGCCATCTTTTGCTTTGATGACAGCTCTTATCAGTCACTCAAGAAGTAGTCACCCGGACGGGTTGGAACCAACAATCTCAAATTTGGACACCAGAGACCAAAGAACCACTTTCCTGCTGATCTGATGTTCACTGGCCCAAGCAAGTCTCTTCTGGATGTTGTTTTTCTTCTTTTCCTCAGTTCAACCATGATGGTCTGATTCGCCTCCTTTGAACAGTGGAAGCTGAAATATGTTTGCCACTTATTCTGAGAAGCTTTTGAGTGGGGTCTAATCTGAGATGCTGTAAAGTGCCAGGTTGTGAATTTTGGTAATTCTAATAACCTTGTCCTCTCCAGCAGAGGTAGCTCTGGTCTGCCCTCCCTCGTGAGAGCTAGTTTCAGCATATCATTTGACAGTTTTGCCCTTCCACCTTCCTCCTGATTCTCCTGATTTTCTAGTTTTTACATGCACTTTGTCACAGATTGAGAGGCTCTATCTCTCTAAAATGCTCCTTCTATACCCAGTCATGTTACTGACCTGTTACCAGTTAACCTCATTAGTTGTCAAATGCTCCTCCAGTTGATTTTGATTTGTGCCAGTTACTTTTCCAGCCTTTTGTTGCAGTTGTCTCAACTCTTTTGAGATGTGTTGCTGCCATCAAATTCACAAGGAGTTAATATTTTTCATGAAATGGTAACATGTCTCAGTTTTTGACATCTCATATGTTGTTTACTGTATGTCTTATTACAAAAAAGTACAAAGCTTTGCATATCATTGTATTCTGTTTTGATTTACGTATTACTCAGTGTCCCAACTTCACTGGAATTGGGGTTGTGTTTGTAGTGTATCGATCCTGTATTGGGACCAAACATTTGGGGTCAGGGTTGGGAACATGAAGTGTCAAAATGTGAATGTAATCCATAATTATCTTTAGAATAGACGACATGTTTTGGAATTATTTGGACATTGTTAACACTTGTAGCAAATTAAATTCATTAATGACTAACGTGTTCCCTAATCTAAAGTGCTACCAATTATATTGAGTACACCATGATTATTTTTGTAGTAATTTTGATCAAGTAATTTATTATTTTGAGATAAATTTTGAGATAAATTTTTTTTTTCATCTTTTAATCAGTATCATTTCATTGCTTCAAACCATGAACTCAGTATGTGTCTGCTTCACCCTGGAGATTGTACAGAAAGATAAATCACTGTCTGAGTGCATTCTGAGTCATGTTCTATGTTAATAGTACAAGGCGTATGGTGACAACATGTTCCTGCTTCTGCACTCTGTAACTGGAAAGACATTTAAACATATTTGAATTTAAATGGATTGTTGCCAATGCGTGATTGAGTGAATGTAGGAAAATTTACTTTAAACTTCAACATCTATTCTTCCAGGAACATTCTGAAATTTTTTTTTCCACGTAGACACTACTTGCCTGAAAAGTCAGTTAATGAAAAAACTGAAATGCTACACCATGATCAGTGGAAATAGGTCTATAATTTCTCCTTTTCTTCTCTGAAATTGTAACTACTATTGGCGATACGAAGACTTACTGCCTCCAACTCAGGCAGATCAGCCGTTAAGTGATTTCTTTTCGCTTATTTTTGTTTAAATTGGCCTGCAGTTTGAGCCGTCAACGTGCCACAGATAAACTTTGTTTGTCTGTTGGAGTGTGGTTTGACAAGGCTGATTGCACACTGTATCGTCAGACTGAGGTCTGACCTTTGAATTGGTCCTTTGTGGTGAGCTGAAATTTCAAGCTGGAGATAAAAAGATTATCTGAAAAGTAACTGCACAAATCATGCAGAACTCTCATCAACACCATCTGGGTGCACAGTACATTTACATCTTATTTGTCACGTTTTCAATGACCGAATGTTGTCGAGGGGTGTCATACAGTGGGATTAGTCCACATGGTTTCACATCAAGAGTCAAAGATTTTTATTGTCAGTACACATAACCACACACTAGAACACACACTTTTAGTCATAAAACATGGAGAGAGAGATGCTATGATCTGTGGCTTTCTATGTTATATAGTATTTTTCTATAATTTAAGGTACTTGTACAGTAGGTGTTTGAAGATATTTGCAACATTGAGAAAACCATTGTTCTTCATGGCACCAGTGGCTGGAAAGGGAATTGCAGTCAGCATAAAAGTTGACTTGTTTAAGTCAGATTTCATGCCTATGGTGCAGTGTTTATGCTTTGGCATGAACTGGCGACTCATCCAGGGTGTACCCTGCCTTCGCTCAAGTCAGCTGGGATAGGCTCCAGCCCCCCCCCGAC
>JAQQAE010019960.1:0-10805 GCA_029823295.1 Pseudamia nigra | reverse complement strand
CACCTTTCTGGGCCTCTGTCAGTTGGCTCACTTCTCTCTGTGCTGCCTTGATTTTTGCCTCCAACCTTCTTTTCCATTGTGGGTATTGTCTCTCATGGTTGCGCTGATAGCCAAGCGTCTCAAGGATCACTGTTGCTAAAGTGCTCATTGGTTTCAGTGATGGTCGATGTAGGAATCATTGTCAGTGCTGCATTCACATCTTCTGGGAGACTTTCTGATGGTTCTTCCTTAGCCTCTGTAACTGGCGTCGGGGTTGCCTGGCATTCATTTTTGCCATGATCTTATCTTCAGGTCAGACGCTGCCTCGTTCAGCATGGTTGTTCTTATTGGGGCTTTGTACCCAATATTTGGATGGGGACTCATTGTTAATTCCCCTCTGACCTGGTGTCCTGGCTCCCCTTTGCCGCAGCATCCGTGTTGCACCTTGTCAATTTCAAGGTGTGATAACAGCTGCCGTTTGTGGATGTTGGAACACTGAGCTACTAGTTGTTTTGCTGTTAGTGTTGAACGTAAGTTTCGAAGTAACCATTTGTTCCACATTCTTTGCATGTAACCCCTCTGACTAGGGTTTCTGGAGTAGTAGCATTCCAACAGAGCCATGTCCTCGCATCTTGCCCATGTCCGTCCTGTTCCAGTAGCCCATTTTTCATCAAGGTGCTCTGGTTCCCCAGCACCTGACGCAGACCTTGTTTGGCCGGTCGACATCTGAGCCGGCATGTCATTCACTTGTTTGTCTCTCATCATTGTATGAGGTAGGCCATAGTGCGAAGGGTCTTGCCTAAGGGCCTACACTGGATGTTGGTATCAGCTCATTAGCATGTTTTTGCTCATCAGCATATAAGCACATTTGCCCCAAGAATAGATAAGAATCTATGAAACAATCTGTCTGTACACTGATATACAGCAGCAAAGCCAAGGATAAATAAAAAAAATACAGAGGGAAGAATGGCTGGAGACTCATTGCTATAGTCATGCCTGCTGGTATTCTATTGTAATTGTTATGATTTCTTTCCACAATAGTTCCCTGATATTTTCTTGTGGTGTCATTGGTCTGTTTGTTGTTGCTGCAGCTGTTGCCAGTCTTGCAAACAGACAATCACTTGTAGACTGATCTAATGATCCACTGGCAAAAGTTTATCTTTGAAAATTTGCACTTGATGATTATTGCTCATAAAACTGAATTCCCTCTTATCTGAGGTTTTTGTCTGTCATCTCAAAATCTATTAGTAAATGTAAATGGGAAAGCAGGGCTGTAACTGTAAACTCTGTAAACTGTCTTACCTGCTTCAAAAATCCTAGCCTGGACTGCACAACTAAGCTTTGCTGCCACAGGGGCTGTGTGGGTATGTGTTCCATGAAGTTTTTAGGCTATTAGGTACATTATAGAACACACCTCAAATAAGCACATCATATAACTGTTAATGTTTTTTCAAATTTAAGGCTGTAAAGTGGTTTAGTCATCACATACATGCAAAGAAAAATCATTACTTCTCTATCATGGAAATGTTTGTTAATGTACATACACAGACACAATACAGAAAGTGCGTCATCCAACTGTTCCTTTTATATTCACTAATTAGGTCATAAACACTGTAATAATACAGTGGAACCTCGGACAACGACAGCTTCTGACAACGCAAAATTCGGATACCGACGGAAAAAACTGCAAAAAAATTGAACCTCATAACGACAAATTATGCGGACAACAACGTCCGGGTCATGCCTGCGTCACTTCCAGATCTCGGTGAGAATGACCCGGAAGTCAGAGCGCTATCCACTAATGCTAGCCGCTAATGCTAGCTGCTAATGCTAGCTGCTATTGCTAGGGAAGGTAGCGGGTCACGTATGCGTCACTTCTGGGTCGCAGCAAGAATGACCCGGAAGTCAGAGCGCTAGCGGCTAGCGAAAATAGCGCTATCCGCTAGCGCTATTTTCATTCATTCTGCAAAGGAATGAATGAAATTTGTTCTAAAAATGATTTAGAACGTATTCTTACCTTGGCTTATGACTTCGTAGTGTGTCCGTGGACACTGCACATGTCCATAACTATAAACAACTCTAGACACCGGAGCTGCTGGCTCTTAACACAGACAGAGGCTGCTAACGACTGTTAGCTGTGTCGACACGGCCCGGGCAGCGTTAACACTGCCCGGCGTTAACACGGCCGTTAACACGTTGAGCTGGCGTGTCCGGGCCTGGCAGCACTGTATCGACACGGTCCGGGCTGCTAGCAGGCATCTAGCGGCTAACGGCCTGGGCAGGTAATGGCTAATGGCCCGACCTTCGGCATATGGCTACCGCTAACAACATAGCCAGTTCCGGAGTGGAGTTAGCCCGGCAGCATTAGTGTCGACACAGCTAACAGCCGTTAGCAGTCTCTGTCTGTGTTAAGAGGCAGCAGCTCTGGTGTCTGGAGTTGTTTACAGTTATGGACGTGTGCAGTGTCCACGGACACACTACCAAGTCATAAGCCAAGGCCCACGGGCAGCGGCGCGTCCGCTGTGGGCTCCCGGGCAGCGGCGCGTCCGCTGTGGGCTCCCGGTCAGCAGCATGTTCGCTGTGGGCGTTAGCCATCATTACTGGAGGAGGGCTACATATGTCCTCGCAATAAAGTTACCCTCTCTCTAGTGGGGGCTCCCTCGGGGACTGTTGTTCTGTTTGGGGATGTTAAGAGGAAATGTTCCATTTTGTGAAACAAACAGGCGTCTTTCAGCAGAAGAAGAAACTGGTAGTGTGGTTGTGGGCCACATGTTGTTGGCAAGATGTTTTGTCCATGATAAAGGAGTATTGACTACATCTGTGCTAGGTACAATGTATTATGTTATTTCCACAGCTTGTATTTACAGCACAGACTACAGAACCTATTAATGGAAATGAATGTTTTTGATTTATGTATTAAATCTTGATTAGTAGTTCATATGTTACGGGGAAATTTTGAGACTTTGCAAGAGGAGATAGTGGTTGAAGATGCAACTTCTCTCAGTATGCAAAATGACCAATAAAAGACCTGGTCAATGCAAGTTCATCACACAGTCTCCCTTTATGCTCCACCATTTATTGTTTTATTGCATGTGACATTTACAGCAATGGTCATGACTCAGAAAGACTCCCTGAAAAGGGTGGTAATAAGAGACATGCTTAAAAAAGGGATGATGGAGTACTGAAAGGAGGAAAGATCTTCTCCCATTTAGTCGGCGACTGGATCAGTGTGAGAAACTACATGAAAGGCATTAGTCACTGATTTCCTCCTTCACATGCAACAACTGTTGTGAGTTTATATCATGAGCATTTGCCTTGTTTTTATGTGGTTTGTCAAATTAGAGATGGGTGTTTTTATGAATAAAAACAAGGGTCATGTTTTTTTTTACATTTTACATACAATTACCAAATATTAAAAGAAAAGGAAAAAGGAGAAAAAGAAAAAACAGACAAAGAAATGTTTTAAGAAAATGCTCAAAATTGAACCGATTAGTTAGTAAGTTGCTTCAGTCGTCCCTGGTAGTGAGCAAATTCTGAGAATATGATGATTCACATCAGTGGCATCACAATAATTCTCAGTAATCCATTTCTTCCTTCTGTCTGGCTATGCATTATGTGTGGAGACAATAATAGAGCAAAAATGATTTTTATGGGAAATCAAGTTCATGATTAGCCCACAATACATTAGCATTTACATTTATACCCTATACTGTATCATCTTTTTTTTTTTTTTTGCTTTTTAAGAAAGCATGGTTTAAACAAAAAACTTGGTCAAAATAATAGAAAATGTTTCCCTATATTACCCTGCGCTCTATTTCTGCTTTGCTTTACCCCCCCCAACCACTTCCCTCCCCTTCTTATTGTATTGAAAATTTAGTTTAAAAAATTAGTTAGCTTTTAAAAAATGTTTTGTTAGAAGTCCAGCGCTAGTGAAAACAAAAGCTCTTCTCCAAAAAGACCAAACAAACAACCAAACAAAACCTTTAACACACATACAGAGAAATGCACTCCAGAAAACCACATGGGACCAATTACCGGTACCACATTTGCCTTGCTCTCTACGCCAAGCCCCCACCGCACCCTCCCAACAACCACTTCTTACTGACAGAGAAAAGAAAAGCAAGAGAGAGAGAGAGAGAGAAAGTCATCTCCTCATTAGACCCTTAAACCCTCTGTGTGCATGTGTGAATATGCATTGAGTCATTTGTATTGGGCTCATAGGCTCCCTCTGCTCACGTCAAGTAAAAAATCAGGGGAATTACAGATCTGTTTAAATCTGAATCTGTACAAACCCCTTATCATATTTTAGCTAACAAATTCAAAATACATTTAGTTTATTTTCACATAAATAAAGAGAAGACATACTGTACACTGCTCAAAATGATATGTTCAGTATGTAATCTACAGTGACATCTACTGGTCAAGTTGTATAAAGCAACCAAGGGAACCCCCACCTGCTTTTATCTACAGTGGCTGCCAGAAAGCAAGAGCCTTCATCAGGGCTACTGCCTATTCTGTGCTTTTTGGTTAAGAGAATATGGATATTGTAAATTATGGTAAAGCACGTTAACGCTCAATGCCACTTGTTATAAACTGGAGAAAGAAGTGAAGTAAGTCATTACAGAGCTTCAGTCGAAACACAGCTATGGCAATCTGTCCCACTATTACAACAGCTCCTAAGTCAATGAAAACGTAAACTACTATTCCACTAATAAGATCCTCCAAAATTCCTGTAAATACTGTATACACTGGATGTTTAAGAAGCTCAATTATAATTTATTAGTGTAGACTTTTATGATTAATCCATGGTGAATATGTTTGCAGATTAATAGCAAATATTTAACTGACAAATCATTTAATCTCTGCAGTGGCGTATGATTTATTCCTCTTGGGTGTAGTTTAGGTGTGATGTTTACAACAGACAGTGACAGTGAGGGGAAAAAAAGCTGATTGACTTGGCCTGCAATCAGTATTATGTATGTTCAAATGCAGCTGTCAGCGTCTGTGCAGCAGAGACAAGACAACAGACACAACACAGGGCTATGAAACGACAAGACCAGGTGGATGTGACTCAGTGTGTGCATCTCTGATGTAATATATTCCAACATGTCACCGTTCCACTGCTTGCAAGTATGTGTTTGTGTGCAGAGAAAAGGAGACAATGTGTGTGTGTTGAGCAGGAGGAGGTGTTTTACTGGAAGAATCCCCCTCCTCCTGCTGAATCATCAAAATGGAGTAGATGGAATCTCCTTCACAGCTCATTGTGACACAAATTCACATACACAGACACACAATTTCACACTAGTCTTCAACGTGTCTACTGCTCAGAGAGTATCTAATACTGTATTTTTTTACTAAATCTTTTTTATTGGCAGTACTTACTCATCTGTCAATTCTTCCTATGTGGAACACCAACCTAAATCTGAGACTTTTTTTTTGTCTTGCAGTCACTATAGCACATGCAGGTGAAACACAAATGATATTTTACTTCCAAAAGAAATAAATAGGCTAATCCGTTCATATGTTAAAAAAAAAGTGAAACAAAAGCGCTCTTACTGGTCTTTAAATGACTATTGCTCATTCAATGTGTAACCATTGACATCTGTTGGCCTGACTATTTTATATATATTATATATTTATGCATATTTATTTTTATATATGTCTAAGAAAATATTTTCAAGAGAAGAAAATCAAAAGAGCAGAGGACACAATGAGAAAACTTTCAAAGCAACTCCTTTTACTAAAGTTGCTCAACATAAGAATGTTGCATCTTTATTACATTTTACGTTACCGTATAAAAGGTACAAACTAGGGGGCATTGTTGTTCCTCTTTTATGCTGGCAATGGAAGGAGTGATATTGTCAAACTGCTGTCCGAGAGAATTGAACTGAGCCAGAGGGGTGTCAAACAGTTAGTAGCTAACCAGCAGGAACTAGGATGCTACTGCTGGAAATTCTTGACAGCTAAGAAGACAGCAAAATCATCTGCCTTTACCACACTGGTGTACTTGTACAGTATATCTCATGTGTTTGTTGTACCCAGATGCTGATGCTTCTTGTCTTTTTGAACACAATATGGCAGCAGCTTTTCAACAGGTGAGTTGGTGACTTCTGATTTACTGAAATATCAATATTTAATAACCCAAATTAAATCAAATTAGGCCTTAGACTGCTTTTTTTCTTCAGCACCAAATTCAGGCTAATGCCAAACAGCTACATGTAGTACATTTCAGTACTGATGTATCATTTTGTATCTGTTCTACATGGACACATTTAAGTTAAAAAAGTTAGGTAAGTTAGTAATCCAGACTGTAATCATTGCATAGCTGTAGAGTGAGTAGGAGGAAGATGGTGACTAATGTCCTTCATGATGTTTCTCATACTGACCCAACATTTGGTCAAAAGGGAGAAGATCTTCCTACCTGTCTGTGCTTTGTCCTCCCTCTTTTCAACCTTTCCCACCGCATCTCCTTACCTCTCCTCTATATACGGTACTGTATTACTCCACCCTTGCCAGTGAGTCCCTTTTGAGTAATGACCATCCTTATCAATTTCAGACATAGTAAGGTCAATTATTGCATCAATTCCCTGCCATCCAAAAATAAATAAATAAATAAAAATCACAACAATATCTTTTTTCTTTTTTTTTTGCCTGTGTCAAATAGCCGAAGACTGATGAATCAGCAGACATCAACTCAACATAAAGTCAGATTTAGCTTTAGCACCAACCTAAGATTTGTGATACTGAGATTCAGAAATTATTGGATTTATTATGTTGGACACACTCATGGGTTCAAATATTTGTAATCCCTTTGCATTTCATAATGTGGACACACTGTTAATTTCCCATTTGGTTTATGACCAAAGTAGTAAATGTTTGCATGCGCTTGTTGACATAATCTGCCAAATATCTGGATGATAGACTTCAGTGGCAGCATTTTAGTGTTTAAGTCTAGCCAAAAGCACTGGTTTGTTTCTCTTGCACCTACATTCAGAGCCTGAGAGGTTGCACCCAGAGGCTACATTCTCTATCTTCTGCTGCACCTGTAGCAATATTATGGCTATCTGTATAAAAACAGTGACAAAGTGAATTCCATAAATTATCACTTTTCAGATGTGTTAGTTCTTAAATATTGTAGCTCCTGACCCCAAAAGACACACTAGATAATAAACAGAGCAGCATTTAGTTACTGAAATTGCAAGGTTGGTTACATCAGCATACTGAATGCTATCACTGAGACAGTCAGGCTGATACTCACAGACAAATTATTCCAACTCAACGGCATCAGACAATTTAGTTTTATGGCAAACCAAGCATCCAAAAGGCTCTGTCTCACTGATGCTCAAAGGACACCAGTGAGGACAAAAATCCTTAAGTTATGACTCAAAGTCTGGCCATGCAAAAGCCTGTGGGTAATTCAAAGTCCAATTTATTTGAATGGTTGCCAGCGAAGGCAGCCTGCCATTGGAAGACATCCAGCCTTTACTTAAAAAGCACTTTTTTGGTTTTGTTTGTTGATAAATTCAAAGGCCACCTCAACTGTTGTATTTTAGCAGCTGGTAGGAACACACACAGCGACGCACACACATATATGTACTTCGGGTCTAGACATGATGGGGTTTGAAGTCGTGGGAGCTCTGTGGGGTGCAGAGAATGACTGGAGGAGGAGGGAGGAGGAAGGAGGATAGGAAAGGATGTGGAGACTGTAGACTGAAGGAATGGAGGAGGGTGAGAGGATGACAGTTGTTCATGACACTAGATCTGCAGGGATTTGAGCAAGATACTGGTTTTTGATTCATCACTGTATTTTATTTCATGTTCTGGATGTATGATGGTTCACATTAAAAAAATGTGGATGCATGCTACCCCCTGGCTACTGACTACTTTGGCAAGTGACAAAGTTCTGTTCACATGTGATCCAAAAAACATACATTTATCCATTGTATCTTCCTGGTTTCAGCTTCATGGCTCAGCGCTACTGTGCTCTCTCCTCCAATATGTCAATCTCTAGATGCAGGTAGAGCCATCTAGATGTAAGAATATTACATGTCATTCTACAGACACATTTGTTTGGTGTTTACAAATCCCAATAAATTATTATGCACAATATACATCCAAAAATGGTCCTTTCTTTCCTGGGCAAACTACACTACATCTTTTTCAACTCCAGTGTCTATTTCTGCACTGTTCAGATCTCACTATAACTAGCTCTACATTACCTTTGTAGTGTTATGTTCCTATATTTTTTCCTCTTCCTGACTTGTTCCCTCTGCTTGCGTCTGACCCAGCATGACCCAGGAAGTTGCAGCTGGGGGTCATGTTGTGTCTGGGAGGGATCAGCGATCAGTGCATAAGCGGTCCCCCACTGAGCTATCCCAGGACATATACAGTAGGATGTCCACTGGAATCTGTATCGCAACAAAGTCCTCATATACCCCTGTCCATGAAATTTCAAAGCTTCAACATGCAGAAATTAGGAAAATGCAATTGCTTCTCCTGCAGCACATTTCTGTCTGCTCTGTCCAGACACTCTTTCATGCAGCTGTCGAGTAAGGGAAACCAAAATGTCAAAGGAAAGGGAGGTAAAACATTGCTTTTGTGATGCTTTTGCGAGACATTCTGACACAGTCTTGACAACAATTGCTCATTGCTGCTCTCACCATTTTTATACTGTGCATGCCCTCTGAATATACCTGTAATAACAAGGCTGAGATGAGGTGTGCTGAATATGCTGAAAAGTTACTATAGAAATTTTGTGCACTGATGCCAAAAACAATGCCTTCTGATGTGGTAAAATGTCTATGGCACAATCATACACACACAAGGCAGCTTTAAGTGTTAAGAAAGGCATGTAATATATTTTGCCTGTGTCTTAATTAAATTAAATTCAATTTTATTTGTATAGCGCCAATCATAATTGCCAATTATCTCTAGGTGCTTCACAATTCAAGGCCGAGACCTCATGACTATACAGAGAGTCAACCCAACAGAACCGCCAAGAGCAAGCCAAGGGCGACAGGGGGAGGAAAAACTTCCTTTAACGGAAGATAAAAACCTCCAGCAGAACCAGCTACTCAGGGTAGGTGGCCATCTGCCTCAACTGGTTGGGGCTAGTGGACAGAGGAGAGACAACAGAAAAGAGTAGAGCTAGAACAACAAACAACACAGATACTGGATGACGCCCACAGACATTGGACCGGTCCAGAACCAGCAAACACACAGCAAGGATTAAATTAGTATCATAGTATTTGCAAAATAGAAAATAAGAAAATAAGAAGGGGGGTAGAGAGGGACAAAGAAAGAGAGGCGACTAGAGAGGTGAGCGATAAGAGAAAGTAACATGGAGAGAAGAAGTAGAGGGAGAGAGAGAAGATAAAGGACAGAGGGAGAGAGAGAAAGGGACGACATCAAACTCTGAAAATGTGAATGTGAACATCAGAAACCTAAACCTGTCAAGGAGGGGCAGCAGCTGTTCTGCCATCGTGTGTATGTTAGGGTTGTAGAGGTGGGGTTAAGGAGGAGTAGAAGTGTGTCAGGGCAGGTGTTGGGGTGCAGGGAGGTGTGGATCTGAGGGTCATGTTGCCTGTGGGTGTGTGTGTGTGTGTGTTTACAATCCATCAAGAATCCAGTGAAAAGGCTTATTAGAGCCACTTAACCAGCAGGTGTTGGAAGTTGATCACACATGAACATGTACATATGCTCTAGACAAGCTAAGCATCAGTTGGACTAAGCATAATCACTTCTGACCTTTTCATACCACAATGCTTAATGAGTATAATGAGGTTGACATGAAAAATGGAACACTATAAACATTTTAGTGTTTATGTAAACTGTATATTCAACTTACTTGCTCTCACAATACAAATATATATTTGCTTAACTGTATGTATTTGGTTAAATACAGACTTAATCACTAAAATGTTTGACTGAAATCTTACATTATGGAGGCTTGATGGATGTTTTCAGGTACTTGTCCAAAAACCCATAAAGGAAGTTCTTCTTCCTGTGTATCTTAATTTTTAGCTAAATCTCACACTGCCTCTTACTGATCAGGGCGAGGATGCAGTTTAAAGACTTCAAATTAGTGTTATCTTGAAACAGCAACACAATTCAAGGCTGCATACATAATTTCTATTTCTTGGTTGCTCAGACTGAGCATCAATAAAGTCTTTATGGTATCAGAATTGTCACAGTATGAAGTTCTCAAAAAAATAAAGCAACTCTGGATTGAAATGCATGTGCATCAAAATGATGCTACAGTGAATGCAAGCTGAAGCTAAAGGGATGAGCAGTGTAAGGCTCTAGAATCTGCATACACAATACCTTAAGTCATCTGGCTGCACTGCTTTAAACTGACAAGTTTTGAGCGAACTGTGAAGAAGCACATTGTTGCAAGGTTACCAAGTGTCATCTTGTGAATCTTTCTTTTAATAAGCAAGTGACATAACAGTGCTATGATTTGTGGGTGATTTCCTCAGAAACAGGCTGCAGAAATACAAAAGTGTGCAGAAATGGTTCAAAATGTGCAAGAGAGAAACATAATTGAAACAACTAATTTAAAATGAAAGCAAAAATATGTTGATTGCCCCCTGGTGGCAGGCACTGGAGGAGCTCATAAATCCTGGGACATGGACCAAAATATTAAAAAAGTATATTGTCTCTGAGAAGTTCGTGATTTCACATATGAAAATGGTCTTTTTTATTTCTGACAGCTAAAACTTGATCAGGCTCCTTTTCAGTGTTGCCGCTGCTCAGCCACATTTGTGCATTTCAGAAGCAAAAACCATTAAATTAAGAAAAAAATGGATGGCCTACATTGTTGGCCT
>JAQQAE010019959.1:0-10806 GCA_029823295.1 Pseudamia nigra | reverse complement strand
TTGTAGCACACCGCCATCTGGTGGATGCATGACGAAATTGCAGGCAGTACTGTCACTTGTTGTAGCACACCGCCATCCGGTGGATGCATGACGCAACTGCGCCTTATAATCCGGTGCGCCTTATAGTGCGGAAAATACGGGAGTTTATTTTTACTTCACCTACCTGAAATATTTCAGTTTGTTTTTCAATTGTGTTGTGAAAGTTATAGGTCACATTAAAGGTGGAAAAAGTAAAATTATTTATCTTGGTGTCAGTTTTTTACATTACAAAAACCTGGTATTTGAACAGGGGCGTGTAGACTTTTTATATCCACTGTATATAGTGCTTTTCGAGACACCCAAAGCCCTTTACACTGAATTCAGTATTCATTCACTCAAAGCTTGGTGAAATGGCCAAAGACATGAGAGAAGAATGACTGGGATGGACCAGGGCTCGAACTTCCAACCATCTGGTTATTTAACAACCTGTTCTACCTTCTAAGCTACTGCCACCAAAGTTCATACGTATTTTTGTACAACAAAGAAGACCTGGCAGACCTGCAGAAACAAAACAGGTGTGAAACCACCCCTAGACATAGACCAAACAGCCAGATTTTGTTCCAATCAAAAGAAATTAAATCAGTCGTGTGGAACGAGTGCTTCAACACACAAATTTGTTGTGTTATGAGTAAGACATCAGGAAAAATTTTGTCTAGTCTCACGAGAAAAAAATCGAGTTGCAAGTAAAATAATTTTAAACACATGCCCAAACAAGGGCCCACAAAAGCTACCAAGCTAGCAACCTGCTAACAACAATAGCCTCAGACAACATCGGTAAACAAAAGTCCATAAAACGCATGAGGTCCACGAAACACGTGCGACACACAAACCAGAGTTACTTGAGCGGCGATAACACAAAATCAGCTCAATTGCAGGCATATGCACCCAAACTAGGGTCCACAGCATGTGCTAATACCAGAAGCTAGCAACCTGCTAACAACAGTAGCCTCCGCCGGCATCTGTAAACACAGCCTACTGGATGCGTGCATAACACATAACAGCACATACTGTAACAGGGGCCTAGGACTGAAAAACACACACAGCAGACCGAGACCCAGTCCACTGACACACACTGCACCAACCTGTACAGCACCACACGAAGCCAAAACAGCAACCATGGTCAGCCACTGACCGAATTAGCTTAGCCACTAAGCTAATGAAAAATGGCTGCATAGGCAAGCTTCAGGGTAATTTTACAGGGCAGTTGGTGGGTCTCCACTGCAGGAACTGCCCTGTGGGTGAAATTACAGGAACTTTTACAGGGTCTAACCAAGTCCCTGCTTCAGGGTAGCTACTCCAAATGGCCCTGAAAACTCCTGAGCAGGGTTTCAAGGTTTACTCAATGCAGATTGGGTATACCCAGAGCAGGATATAACATCAAAAGGAAACAAGCAGCATTTTGAAAGCCCCACAGAAGACTAGAAGTAAATTGTAGGATTTGGGAGTATCAACAGATTTTATAATCTAAAGAATAATGTGTGAAACAATGGACCGACACAGAGGTGCAGGCACTGCTTGCATTCTATGAGAGCGAGGACGTGGGTCCTACTCTGGAGTGGAAGCAGCGGGCCGAGTGGGACGATCCTATAAACGGCCCCCTTTCCCCTTTTACCCCAAAGTTCCTATGGTGGAAACGTGCCTTATGACGATGTAAGTTACCTAAAGGCCATTTTTTATACTTGTATGACAAAATGAACAATCCTGATTGTTGCAGTTATCTGCCCCATTAATATAAAAAGCTCCAACCAAAATACAGTGATTGCTACTGTAAGTACAAACCCCAATTCCAATGAAGTTGGGACATTGTGTAAAATGTAATTAAAACAGAATACAATGATTTCCAAATCCTTCTCAACCTACATTCAATTGAAGACAACATATTTAAAAGTGATAAACTTAATTGATTTTTTGTAAATATTCCCTAATTTTGAATTTGATGCCTGCAACATGTTCCAGAAGAGCTGGGGCAGGGGGATGAGTTACATCACCTTTCCTTTTAACATCACTCAATAAGTGTTTAGGAACTGAGGGCGCTAATTACTGTATTTACTTAAACTTATTGCCTTACTGTGGATCTGTTCTAAGATTCTGTTTTATATATTCTATTTTACTTTGTTCTCTGTTTTATCCGATTTTAACATAAGTTGATATTTAACCATGCGTTTATATTTTTTTAGTCTGTTGTATTTTAGGGGAATGTGCAAATTAAGAATTTCATTGTACAGTGTGACGGCCTGTTTAACTGGACATACAGTATGACAATAAACAACTTGAATTATTGAAGCTTTGTAGGTGGAATTTTATCCCATTATTGTTTTATGTTGGACTTCAGTTGCTCAACAGTCCGGGGTCTCCGTTGTTGTATTTCGCTCTTCATATTGCACTATACAGTATATTTTCAATGAGAGACAGGTGTGGACTGCAGACAGGCCAGTCTAGTAGCCGGACTCTTTTACCACAAAGCCACGCTGTTCTAACATGTGTAGAATGTGGCTTGGCATTATCTTGCTGATACAAGCAGGGACGTTCCTGTTTTACTTTTTAAACAATGTCCCAACTTCATAGGAATTAGAGTTTGTATGAGCATTCCATTCCTGCAGTTAGATCCACCTACTGTACCACCCTTTAAGTCGTTAACACTGGACATTTAAGCAACAAAATAATTATTACATTGTTTTTGTAAATAGATAAGAGGACTTTTTACAATTTCTTTGTGACTTAACGGAAGTCAAACACAGGAGGCAGATAAAAGGAGTGGCAGCTGTGACAAAAGGCAGTTAAGATACTGCATGAGTGACAGAAACAAAAAAGAAACTGGTCGCCACATACAGTAATTACTAATAAGGAGAAAAGAGGTTTTTAGTCTGGCAGACACACCCATATGAATGAAATGCTCAGCTGGAAATAAACAGTAACAAAAAGCCCCCTTTAGAAGTGTCCTTTTGTCTTTCTCTGGTGATGTCAAAAATATACTCTGACATGTGTAGAGGGATAAGGTTTCAGGTTGTGAAGGGATGGGAGCAGGGATTGGCTATGAGTCTGAAACCACACAGTGTCTGTAGTGGCTAAGCTGCAGGCTCAGACAAACACAAACACAGAAGACATCCAAAATTACACACAAGCACATCATGTACGCACGGCAAGTCCGTTTGAACGACTTTGTTTTCTCTGTACCTCTTCTGAAATCTATTTTAATGTGATCCACTGTGGATCGCTTTAAAAAGACAAGAGGGGGCGCTGAGGGGAGAGCCAAAATAACAAGGCAAGGGGGGCTAAAGGGTCCGTCCTGCTTGAGAGCTCCACTTGATATGACGTAGTAAATGTTTTCTAGCCGTTCTTTGTGATGGCTTTGTGGAGATTAAAAGCTCATTAAAAATCTCATTAAAAAGTAATTACATACTGTGGTTTCATATATACAGTACAGTGAAGGTAAGGGCTGCTTGTGTATCACCGAGCTGCATGCCAAAGCATTCAGGCATTCACTGAAATGTACAGTAAGGGAAGCACTTTACAAGATAAAATGTGTGCAAACGTGAGAGATAAATCCAAGGGTCGCCATGAAAAGTAAAACGCTTTGATTGTAAATTATTTCCAAAGAAAACGGCTCTGCTTAACAGTCTTCAAGCGAGCTTTAATGGCTTTTCAAATGGAGACAGTTCACAAAAAAGGAAACACTCAAATGAAAGCTGATGGAGTTTGGTGTTTTTCATAAGCGTTCCCCTCTTTCAACCTCAAACCTGATCCCCTCTTTGTTTGTCTTACCCCATTCCCTTCTCGCACTATGTTCTGCAATCCCCTGATTACACTCGCACTTTCATTAGCTCCAGGCTGTTTGTGCTGAGTTGAGCTGTTCTCCACTAATAACCCTAAAAGCTACAGGCCGTGTATGTACTGTGTAGCCTGGTTACCTCAAATACAAACTGACTAGGGCCACATTCAGAGTGTGTGATTGTCTCCACATTAATGAGCAACCCAGCTCCCAAAAAAGGTGAGTTGTCAAGCAAAAAAATAAACAAAAACAGAATGTGAAGATCTGCAAAAAAACAATAAGATATCATTTGTTGAAAATAAGAGATTTCATTGTTTTTTTTTAAAATTATATACATTTTGACTTTGTTGCCTCTGTTTTTTTGAAAAAAGTTAAGGTTTTATCCTATAGTTTTTGCCTCAGTTTTCTGGGTATTATTTGTGGTGTTACAGGGACAAATGTTGAATTAATGATAGACTTAAGTGAAGTGGAAACCCAAGTGTGAATTCTCTTTTATAAATCATGGTGCTGTGTGCTTCAGGCTAAAGAGAGGCATCCCGACTGTTATCATGCTCAGTTCAAAATCCACCGCCTGTGATGCTTTAGTGAATATGGCATGGGTGACTTACCCATCTGATAAGAACATTAATGCAGAACAACAAATAATGGCTCCGGGATGATATGTGCTACCACGCGGACAACAGGGAACGATGTTTCAGCAAGACATTCAGTGTGTTTTCTCACATCAATTAAATGTACATTTTCAAAAAGCAGATTTAATTGAGGGTTAAAGGAGGTAGAGTCTGCTATGTCGAAATAAGTCCATGCACATCAGTTGATCTAAACGGAGGCAAACAAATGTGAAAAATGCAACCATGACATCAGCCACTTGCATCAGCGGCAGCTAAGTTGCTAAACTAAGCTAATAGCGAAGCTAAGTATACAACACGATCTGTCTCAGTAGCCTTGAACATCCATGTAAGTACATAGTGATGCTACATTAACAAGATGCAGAGCACAAACTTCCAAAACTTCCAAGGATTACCATTTTCTTTGAATTCATACTAACAGTAGGACGATAGCTCCAGACTGATGCTTTTTTAAAATGACGTCACATCCAACTGCCAGTAGCAGACATCTGTAAAGCACCTCCTAGGATTGACAAAAGGTAGCTGATGGACACAAACACATATGTGCATCTCCATAGCACTGGATCAGAGTAAGTCCAGGTGCTAAACTGACCTGCCTGCAGTCCTGACTTATCACCTACTGAAAATGTTTGACACATCAAACATGGAGCCCCAAACTGCTAAACAGCCAAAAATCCAACATAAAGAAAGAATATAAAAACACTTTACTTTCAAAATTACAATGTTGTTCTGAGCTACAGAAGGTCCCACTTCAGTCTGATCCCTACAGCCAAAGCAAAACTACACAGCAGGACTCGTTGAGATGTCAGTGTTATTGTTATATGTTGTTATGTGTGCATCCCTCTTAAATAACTTTTGTTGTGTCCATTGTTTGTCAAAAGAGAACAGTGCTGTGCAAAGGAATGCCCCCAAAAAGGACAATAAACATGACCCTGACTCACCTTTTTTGGAAGTTGTTGCTTGCATCAAATGCAGTGTCTAATTTTTAAAAACAGCACCAGGTTGCAACATTTTTTTTTTCTTTTTTAAATGTTCAATCATCAAAATGAAACGGTATGAGCTGTTTTTTGTGTGATGATTTCTTACTTTTCATCCATGATGGCAGAGTTTCTCGACATGAACGGGACCACCTCGTTGCCATCCTTCTCTGCACGACCATTGGCCTTTATGATGGAGTCCAGGTCTCCGCTGATCGCAGCCGCTGGTTTGTTACTGTTCTCCAGGTTGAGCAGGTTCAGGTAGGACTCAGCACAGTCCACCTGGGTCTGCGAGAGGGGCTTGGCTTGGAGCGGCCATGCGGTCGTGGAAGCAATTAACTGATCCAGGTTGTGGCTGTAGCGGTTCTTCAGGTTCAGAGACAGAGATTTTGCTGATGCAGAAACTGAGCTGGGTGGTGACTGCTGGTCGCCTAACATGAGAAAAAAAAAACAACTGAGCAAAATGCCACAAACAAAAACAGCAGCAAGTGAAGATAATGAGGAGCCTTTTGCTTTTTTTACACTCAGTGTCTTTGTAAAGATCCCACTAAGTGCTGACTCTCATTACGGGTGGTGGCCGTGTGCCAGCTGAAGCACTTAGGTCCGCCATGTCTACGCTGAGGAGGATTAGCATCTCCTCTAACACGATTAATACAAGCGGGAAACATGACATGTCATTGCTGAAAGATACACACAAGCATACATATAAAAGCATAAGGACCACACGTGCATACATGAACACACTCAGAGGGCTTCTCCTGGGTGCATGGGGTTACTCCTTATTTTGTTAGATTGGCCTTTGTTTTAGTTGCTGTACAGTAAATACAACAGTACAAGTCCAAGGAATAGAAGAGTGTATTTCCAGTATAAACATTTTTAACACTGAGCCCAAATTCTGTGAATGTATGAGAAAGATAAGAGCAAGTTCTTCAATAAACTCTGATTATGTAATGAGAGCACAGAACAGACTCTACATCGTTCAGTGTTATGTTAACTCATTCATTCATCAATGATCAAAAAGCTGGAGATTTTGTCTTCAGCCTTGTGGTTTTATGCTTTAGTTACTATCTAATTATGTATAAAAAGAAAAGTATGAATCAACCACACAACTGGTACAGTATTTTTTTTCTATTATGGTGGTATATACAAGGCCAAATAACTAAACACTTTTATGTGGATAACTGTACTGCCCTACAAAGGTAAAGTAGTAGTGCAGTAACTCAGCAAAAAATGAAATTGAGAAAAAAATCATTTAAAGTTTTGGTTTTTCTTCACTTTTTAAATCATTTTCTTAACTGGTTAATATTTGTAAATTTTTTTTCTTTTTGCATCAAATTTGGTTCATTTATTTCATTTTTTTTCTGTTTCTTTCATAGCCAGTTCTTAATTGTTTTCCTCATGTTGTGTATTTTTCTTCTTGTGTTTTTATTTTTTCTTAATTTTTCTTGTTTTTGCATCTAATTTGAGTCATTTTTTAAATTGGCTTGTACCTTTTGCTTCTTATGTAGCTCATTTTTTGTCTTCATTTTGTAATTACTATAAATTTAATGTGAAATCATTACTGTCAATTTGCCTTAGTTTAGTGCAGTGGACACCATGTGGGAAAACATTAATATGTGAATTGCTTTACAGTTTTCAGGCTTACATGACACCTCTCAAACTATTTCCAGGTTGAAGTATTTACAGTATCAATGTACAACAAAATACATCAGGTAAATGTGACTTGTTTTATATAAATACAACATGAAAGTGATAAGATGTGGAACCTTTTATGAAAAGGAAATGTTGCTGTTGACAGGTGTGGATGAATTTGATTAGCCTCCGTATAAGTTAAAGTGAAATGCTCATATTAACCCTTAAAGACCTAGGTACTGTAGAAGAGTTTTTGTTGCGCCTTACTCTTCCATATTTATGTTGCCTTTGAGACATACTCTAGCAGTTAGCATCATACAGTTGAATAGTTAACATTTTCAACATTTCCATTGTTGAAAAAGAAATTTTTTTTAATCATTTCGTAATAAATAACAGCAAATATGAAATCTTTTTGACTGTACCATGGGCGGCCATTTAAGCAAAGAGGGAAAAGCACTTTATTTTACCTGTAGTATAAATTTTAATCCCCAGCTCCAGTGCTTCTGCACCAGCAAATAGAACTTTGAGCGATGTGGAAAGTTTTGAGGTACCAGGACTTAACTTGACCCGGTCCAGCACTCAGGGAACCTGGTGTGCCAGTAGTTCATCTGTTGGATGACCAGTGACTTACTGTGTCCATTAGCTTGGGGTTGCTGTTGCAGCTGCTCTGGCAGTGTTGTTTTTGGGGAGTGAGCCTCCAGCTCTCTTAGCTGCTGGACGAGCAGGGCAAGATGTTGCAGCAAATCCCTGTTCTGTAGCAGCAGTTGGTGCACACGAGCCTGAGCCTCCATACGAGCTGCAGTCTCTGCAGCCATCTGATCCTTCAACAGCTGCACCTGTATCAGCAATAGAGACAAGGGTTTGTTTGAGTGTGCATTAAATGTATGTCAATAGTGGAGCCTATACTGAATAGATTGCTCTAGACTTAACCCCATTGTGAGAGTGGAGTTACTTTCTTATCTCATGCGTCACCTCAAACTGAAAAGTGCCTGAGACAGAGACAAATATTGATTTTCTTCTTGTATGACATTTTCTGATCCCGCTATGGCACTGACTGTTCTTTATTTACTGTACTGGTGCTGCCCCCATGTGGAAAACTTCAAGAAAGAGACACAAGTGACATTTATAAAAGTGTGCCGTGCATGGGAGGCCACGCAGAAGATCACCTTCACTGGCTTCTGTTTTGTTTAATCAAGCAAAAATGACTGTGGAATCAATTTGACTTCAACATACTACAAGTCAAAAGTTTGGACACACCTTCTCTTTCAATGTTTTATTATTTTTATTATTTTCAACATTGTACATTAATATTGTAGACATTCAACCTGTAAAAGAACACATGGCGTTATATCATAAACAGTGTTAAACGACACAAAACATGTTTTATAATTTACATATATTTTATACTGTCCAAAGCAGACACATGTAGCTTAAAAGTGTTGCATTCTCTCGTCAGATTCATGAGGTTTGTAGGCCTTGTCGAGACATAATTTCTGCCATGTCTTGCCTTCTCAATGTGCTTTTCACCATCAGTTGTTGTGTGCAGAGGAAGGGTGGGTACAGAGTCAAAAGTCTTATTAGTGCTACTACAACTATTGTACAAATCCATATTTTTTCAAGAAAAGTCAGTCCATCATTATTTTAACAATTAAAGGTCAGTCAATCTGAAAAAAAAAAAAAAATCAGGAACTTTGACTGTGTCCCCAAATACAGTCACCAAACACTGTGAGGCAAATTAGCAGTTTCTGAGGCTGGTACTGTAGTTATAATTAACCTCTGCTCTCTTGGTCTTCCTCTGCTGGGACCATCCTCATGACGGCCAGTTTCATCATAGCATTTGCTAGTTTTTGCGACTGCACTTGGGGACACATTGAATGTGTTTGAATGTTCTTGAGAACTTTGGATGTGGATTTTTTTGAAGATTTTTTTTAATGACCTTAATTTTTACATGTTTATATACTGTACAAACGTGAGTATATTGCACTTTATATACTGCACTTTGTTTGCACTTTGGATTGGATGCCAAACCCCATTTCATTGTTAAAGCACTGTGCTTTTTCAGTGACAATAAAGTACAATCTAATCCAATCTGAATCTTATCTAGCTGTAGACACACCAACAGGGCTACTGACTCTATGCCCACTCTTCTCCTGCACAAAACACCTGATGTCTAAAGCACATTAAGAAGGAAATATAAATGAAATCCCAAAACAAATGGGACTTGTGTCTCTGCTCCGTGACTGCAGTCTCACCTGTGCTACCGCCACCTGCGTGTGCTGCTGCTGCTGCTGGAGCTGCTGCTGAAGGAGCTGCAGGTAGTGCTGAGACGCCAGTGGGGTGAGAGACGGAGAGCAGGGGCTGCCGGAGGTGACGCCTTGGGTTGTTACAGTGAAGATGGACCTTCGATCAAAATCCTACCGCACAGACACACAGAGAAAAATACGAACAAGAATGTGAAAACTAGTAGAACGCATCAATAAATTAGGATGAAGGGAGTCAGGACAGTACACAGCTCTGCCGTACGAAGGCAATGTACTGTGAATACACAATACTGACATTGCTGAAAATTATTTAAAACTTTTTATTCATTATCTTAAGCTTTTGTTCCTTTTGCATCTTCTTTTGTTAGTATTCTTGATTCTAAAATCTAAAACTTTGTTTATTTACTCATTCATGTATTTTAAAAATGCTTTTTTGGTCATGTTTTTGTCTGTTTTTTGAAAGTCATACTTTTTTTTGCAAAATTTACTGTCTTAGATTTTGTTGTTTTCAGGCTATTTCTGATATGTATTGAAGCATTATAAAGTTTCAAAGACCGTATCCTGCCAAATGTAAACCAAATCAATCTGAAATAAAATTTATGTCATTCTCAAAACTTTTGACCACAACTGTGTTTCATTTTGCTTCTTATATTGTTCATTTTTTGTTCATTACCGTTTGTTTATTTTGTTTATTTTATTGACTATTTCGTTAGTTATTGTTCATTTTCTGCACTGTGTTGTTCACTTTGCTTCAGATTGTTGTTCATTTTTATTTTTGTTAATTGATAATATTAAGAATTTTGTTCATTTTGTTTTGATTATTTTAATAATAATAATAATAATAATAACAAGAGAAACAGAAGAAAACATTTGATTTACAGGCACCTTTCAGAATGCACAATGTCACCTTACATTACTGCCACAACAGTTGATAAGCTGATAATACTACAAAAAACTTATAATAGGCTGGTAAAGGTACAACATTATTGTGATGGTGTTTGCGTTGGTATGCACGCCTGGACAGATGGGTTTTGAGATGTGATTTTACAGATGAGATGTGATTTTGCGTGTGCTAAAAGTGTTAAGTCCCCTGGTGGATGGACAAGCAGACAGCGTGGACAGGAACATCAGCAGGAATCCAAGGAGAAGACAGCGGCACAGAGGTTATGAATGACGGGTGTGATCTGTTTGATGAATCTGGACCAGTTGAAGTTTATAGAGGGGAGGATTATTTACTTTTGTTCATTTTTGTTCATTTGGTGGGTTATTTTCTTAATTTTCTTGGTTCCTGTGTTAACTTTTGTTTGTTTTGTGCGTGGTTTCCTTCATTTTCCTGATTATTCTGTTAATTTTGTACATTTTATGGATTCTTTTTTCATTTTCCTGATGATTTTGCTAATTTTGTGAGTTATTTTCTTCATTTCTGTGAAGATTCTCAGTCATCCAGGTCATGGTATCCAAGGTGTGTGGTTTTCCTTCTGTCGACTGGACTGGAAATT
>JAQQAE010019958.1:0-10806 GCA_029823295.1 Pseudamia nigra | reverse complement strand
AACCTCCAGCAGAACCAGTGGCTCAGGGTAGGCGGCCATCTGCCTCAACCGGCTGGGGTTAGTGGACAGAGGAGAGATAAAACAAAAGAATAGCGATAGAACAACAAACAACACAAAACATTGTTGTTAGACATATGTTGTATTTGGTCTTATCTCACAATGGTGAAGAATCCTTTGAAAATCTTCTGGATCCAGAGAATGATCCAGATCATCCCAAAATTGAATCAATTGATTGTGCCATTTCTGACCTATCCTGAAAATTTCATCCAAATCTGTTCATAACATTTCAAGATATGTTGTGAACAAATAACAAGCAGATAAATAAATTAATGCTGAACACAATCGAACCAAAAATTTAACCTCCTTGGTGGAGGTAGTTATTATAAACCTCAAAATACAATAAAGATGCATTTTCACACTATGGGACCAAATCAAGTTTACAGCAAATATTCCCTGTAATTAAAAACCTGATCATCTTAGTGTGCAGCTACGTACATAAATACACACTTTCTTGAGCTTAGAGATATAATTTTTTTCAACAATCTGGACACATAATTTATTGCTGCCATAAAATCTTGGCTTCAATATTAAGATTTGTTTACAGCACATGACCTGGCTCTATGCACCTATTAGTGAAATATCCCTAATCTCAAACAGAGTCATATGGGACTAATGTGGAGCTGTCACTCACACACGGTAAAGTTGCTGAGATGGGGCTGTGCACCAATGTGTTAGTATGTTTGTATGACTGTGTGTCAGACTGTGTGAGTGTCAAACACACACAGGGCTGAAGTCAATCTCAAATGTAATGAAAATGCAAATTGTCTCTCTCGTGTCGACCTGCTCTGTCAATCAGCATCACAACACGCCATCGCCTTTCAACCCCTCACAAAACGGTCCACAATCCAGCCAGACGTGACTGGGACAAATCACTCCACCAAGCCATTTCCCCTCATTCATTACAGATAAATCAATGGCCCTTATTGTTATGTTCTCTCCTCATGTCCATTCTCTATTCCTGCATCGATTTCTGTCATCCCTCTATTGGTTTGAACTGTTTTGTCTTCATCCCTCCCTTCATTGGTTTCCCTCATCCCCATTCATAGAGACACTTTGTAATTGTTATAAAAAGGTGGTGCAATGAAAAACTAAATGTGAACAGGTAGTCCCGAAATGATTAATGATTGGTAATTAACTCCAGGCTCTGTTTGCAACTACAGTTCAGAGGTAAGGGTTTGTTTTTCTCTGTTTCATTTGACCGATTCCAGACTCCCAATTAGCCTGTCTTTGTTTGGGAGATTGTGGGGGGCGCAAAGGGAGGACTCAGTATGATAGGAAAAAAATGAGTGTGCATGAACTGACAAGGGTGTGTTATTTTCACTGCCCACAGTCTAAATTCCTGTCTTTTGTTCCTTCAGTTGTGAACTTCTGAAGCAGCAGACTAGTAACATTGCAACCACTGCGGATCAATCTCTCACATTGTGGAACCTGTGAAAGTCAAGAATTTTCAGATTTGATTGAATAGCATGGCAATTTGTCCCTCGGTTTTCAGCCAGAAAGAACAGAGAGAGCGATTACAGCAATCTATGAAAGCTTTTTCAGTCAGTCTATCTCACACCAGGAATAGCATGTATGTACTGTAAGTGGAAAACAAGGAAAAATAGAAATTACACCTGAAATATCACACATTTGACCTTTTTGACTGCTAGTCATTTTTTAGAGATGGTACTGAGTGGAACCGACACAAAAACCTCTATTGTTCTAGATATTTATTGTTGGAGACCAGCCTGTACTGTACATTTATATTCATAGTTTGTTTATGCCATTTTGCTGCCTTCTCTGGTGTGTCTTTCCATCTGTGTGTTGTCTGATTTTTACCATCTGTTTCTTTTTATACTGTTTTACAAACTGCAATGGTTACACAGTTTTCTTTTTTGCAGTTGCCATAGAAAATTAAATTAGATTGCACGCCACGGGTGCCTGACAGTGATATGCAATTTGTCTACGTGATCTGGGTTTGCACTATCTTGCTCTGTTGTCCTCGCCTCACATCCTTATGACAGCCAGTTCCCTAATAGCAAAGTGCATGAATCACTAGATTAGGATCACATTTTGTATACTGACTCTTCTTCCACTTTGTTCCAACAAGATGCTTTTAGAAATGGAGAGGTGGCTTTGACCTTTGTTGGCTCTAGAAAAGGAAAATCAATTTATGCTGCTGTCCTGATAAACAGCTTCTCCATCAGCTAACAAAACAAAACAAAACACAATACCCCTTATCCGTTTAGAGAAAAAAGTAAGCAAAGGGGCCTTTTAAGGTATGAGACCACTGGAAACTCTGTATGAAATATGTTTTACAACTACATACGTATTTCTTCATATTAAATCATTCTTTAGTATTTAGTAAATTAAGTTTGCATTTGAGCTTAGGTCTCCTGTCTTGTGGATTACTGGACTTGTCATATTGTTTGATCCTGAAATATGCCAGTCTTTTCCATATATAATATTTGTCAATTTATAACATCATTATTGCAAATCATGAAAGTTGACATTTGTCACAAAGATAATAAAATATTTGTTGCCTCTGTGTGAAACCACTCACAACAACACAGGTCTACTGTTCAGCTGCAGAGACTTTTCTGGTTCTGGGCAGTTAGTGGAGTAAAGATGATGATGGTGACATTTACAGTACATGTATTTCATGTTGTAGTATTTACAGTTACATATGTTCACTCTTTTAATTCCATAGCTTTATAACAAACTCTGAATGACTTATCTTGTAAAATTGATGCACATTATTTGTGTAGAAGATGGCATCATTCAGCATTCAAAAATATTTGTTGGTCCCCATTGACTGTAATACAAGTTTGTCAGCTCCATAAGCCAAAAACCTGAGGGAGCAGGACTCACAAGTTATGGAAAAGTGAAGCTAAAATCTCATGTATCGGGGATCAGCTTTTTGGCTGTGAAGCTGACAGATGGTGCAAAATTCTAGTCACGGTAAACCTTAGATGTTGGAAATTGATTCCATGAGCCAGGTCACCCTGTTGAAAATCTTAAATAGGGTGTGAGTGGGGTGGACTCCCATAGAAAATCATACTGTATGTGTAAAAGATTGCACAATTCAGTATTTAAAAACCTTGCTTAAATTATTGTTGTGATACATTTTTTTTCTGAAGCGGTGGGACTTTAGCCCTGTTAAATCTTATATCAAATCAGCCAATCACATGGCAGAAACTCAATGTATTTAGGCCGGTAGACATGATAAGGATGACTTGCTGACGTTCGAACATCAGAATGGAGACAAAAGGTGATTTTAGTGACCTTGAATGTGGTATTGTTCGTTGGAGCCAGATGGGCTGGTCTGGGTATTTCACAACCTGCTGATCTACTGGGATTTTCACACACAACCATTTCTAAAAAGAGGTACTATCCAGTGAGCAGCAGCTGTCTGGGTGAAAGTGCCTTGTTGATGTCAGTGGTCAGAGGGGAACGGCCAGACTGGGTCGGGATTATAGAAAGGCAACAGTGACTCAAATAATCACTCATTACAACTAAGGCATACAGAATACTATATCTGAACGGAGAACACGGCGAAATGCGAAGTAGATGGAACTGGGGCTACAGTTCACACAGGCTTTCCAAAATTGGACATTAGAATATTGGAAAAGTATTGCCTGATCTAATGAGTGTCAATTTCTGCTGCAACATTCAGATGGTAGGGTCAGAATTTGACATAAACAATATGAAAGCACAGGCCCATCCTATTTGTATCAACAGTACAGGCTGGTAGTGGTGTCTCACGGTGTGCCGGATATTTTCTTGGCACACTTTGGGCCTCTTAGTCACAACTGAGCATCTTTTAAACACCACAGCCTACCTGAGTATTGTTGCTGACCATGTCCATCTCATTATGACCACAGTGTACAGTACCCATACTGCCAGCAGGATTATGCACCATGTCTCAAAGTTCGAAGTATCTCAAACTGGTTTCTTGAACATGACAATAAATTCACTGTACTCCAGTGACCTCCACAGTCCCCAGATCTCAAACCCATAGAGCATCCTAAGGGATGAGGTGGAACAGGAGATTTGCATCATGGATGTGCAACTAACAAATCTGCAGCAACTGTGTGATGCTAACATGGCAACATGGGCCAAAATGTTTCTAGCACCTTGGTGAATCTATGCCACAAAGAATTCAGGCAGTTCAGAAATCAAAAGTGGGCCACCCAGTACTAGCAAGGTGTACCTAATCAAGTGGCCTGTGAGTGTATATGTGTTATGTATTTTTGTATGGTGGAAAATAAATACCATTTGTTCTCCCAAGGATTTTTTTCTACATTTATTTTTCCACTAGCATATACAGTACAGACAAAGATGTCTACCTGAGTTATTTTACATAGATATTTGCACTGATCTATGTGTTAATATAATTACCATTATCTAATTCCAGGATTTGCATTTTTTTTCCAATTACAGTAAATAGATGAATTTTAATTCAAGACATGTGAAAATCATACATGTTTGAGATAATCTTGTAGGCTGTGCTGTAACATCTGCGAGAAGATGAATTCATTTACCCTTAAACACAAAGATTATCGACACCAATCATCTCGTGCCTGGCTGTTCTGTCAGTCTGGTGTTAAACCCAATCTGAAGGAGTTAGACGACCAGCTGTGCGTGTCCCATTAATCACACTATTGGTACTAAAAACATACATGGCCTTAGGGATTTTGAAAATGAATCAAAATATGTTATGATGAAGTTAAGTAGGTAAAATCACATGGAGGCACATACAGTATCACACTTCTGTATAGTAAGATGAGAATGGCACAGACAGCTCTAATGTGTTTCCCTCTGATTGAATATTTTATGGACTTATGGGTTGGTCCAGTTTTTAATCACATGACACAGCAACATACAGTAAAGTAATATCAGTTCAAACAGGTGCAAAAATAAAATAAAATGCAATGTCACTCCTGTTTCAGTCATGAAATAGTAAAATATTTGTAATGTATATATAATTAACAGTATTTCTTCATTATGTTATAACAGTGTGTTTCTTTTTATATAGGTCTGCATTAAGCTACAAACTGCCTCCAAAATCAGTATGAAAAGCCAAGTGAGATATGCTACTGCACTTTTATTTCCAAAGTCATAATTCAAGCTTGGTAAAACAGTTGGTTACGTCTGAAATCTGATAACACTTTGTGGGGCAGATAAACTTGTGAAGCAAATCTTTTGTCTTCTTTTGTCTGTAGATGGATAGTGTTCCCTTTTACGTTAAGTCATTTATCCAGTGTGAAACTGTGTCAAGGAGCCCATACTTAATAAAAGTTGTCTCTTGATCTTTATCGGTTCCTCTTGCTCCATATCTCTCTGAGTGTGTATATGAGGCTTTTCTTCAGAACAGTCCTGTCACAGTATGTTTATAATTTTACTTGTTTTCATTTCTTCTACAAAGTTCTTTTTACTTTTTAAGTTTTTCAGATGATAATGCATTAGAGGAACAGGAATAACAGTGTTAGCATCTATAATAATGCATGTTCAAAGGTCAAACACCGATTCCTCCTGAAACTGCATATTGGTAGATGTTTACATGCTTTTACATCATAAACCAAAATCAAATCAATGGAACCATTTTCGTGCAGTCCATTAGAGGGAATTACAGCTCCGGTTTCAGGCCACGACATAGTCTGTTGTTGCTGTAGTCTGTTGTGAAGAAACATTATGCAAAGATGATATTTAAAAAAAGAAAAACAAAGAAGTAGATAAATCGGCTGTATTACAGAAAGTGTTCATGCATTAATCCCCTAGCCTGAAACTGGCTTTGTAATCAGCAGTACATTAGTATTTGCTGAGGCCACCACAGGCAAACTCATACTGTACATAAAAAACAACACAGGAATACAAAAACAATACACAGAATAAAGGATGAAGGAAAAATCTTCAGAAGTGCCCTTTGTTCTTGTTACATTTGGCTGTGGTAGCATTAAAGATACCAGTTAGCTGTTTTAAGGTGGACACATCATTAGGAATTGTGACAAATGCTGCAGCAGGACAACAGACGAAGGAACACTGGACTAGCAGAGGCACAATTTCACTAGAAGAGCCGAAGAGATATGGAGCTCACGTCTAGTGTGGAGAAAGTGTCACAGGCTCACAGCTTAAAAATGCACCTTAGTTTGTTCCTTTTAAAAATACCTTTATAATCCAGATAGTAAAAATGATTAGTAAAATACCAACCACTTACAGTATGATATCTACTGTGTACTTGCTTTGAACAATCTGAAGCCTCAAGCCTTAAGGCTTCACAGGCTGCAGTGATTTGTACTACTGCACGTGAGTGGCTCCAAGCCGGACTGAGTGTGTATGTATGTGTGCATACCGGTAAGTGTATTTTTGTCTGTGTGAGGGAACTGAAAATGCACTGCAGCAGCACCACACACAAAGAAAAGGTGTAAAAATCCGTTGTTTGCTCTGTGGATTCCCATCGATAGAGCAGAGCTATTCCCACAACCTGCAGAGAGGGACAGCCTATGTAGGCGGTGGGCTGTCAGTCAAATCCACACGTACCAGACCAAGTGGTGCATAAAGAGACTCTGAGATGCCACTGTCATCTTCAGTCTGGTCCCCTGCAGATCTTCTGACACCAGCTCTGATCTAATGCTCCATGACCACAAAGGCTGTGTAATCACTGTCTTTACTAAAGATATATGAAAAATCTTTAGTTTAAACAGTAAGATGATCTGGAGTCATGGTGCTGCTTCCTCTGTCTTATATTTGCTTTGAATAAATGTATTGTTCTCATCTTTGCAGGCTGTGACTGTGTGTATTGTGGAAGTGGGGCCAGGGGGTGAGGGGGTTAAGTGATGCATCTCTGGATTATCAAGTTAAAAAATTAATCTTTATCAATCCGTTTGACATATTTTCTGTGGTCTGGTAATTGAAAGTGTGTCTATTTATGCCTTTTCTGCTCATAAAGGTAACAAAAAATAAAATAATAAAATAAGCAACATAATGTGCAAAAAACACCAAATTAACACAATATTTCATAAAATTAACAGAAATTAACCATGTTTTGACATTTGTTTGTTGTATTTGATGAACAAAAATGAACAAAATAATAAAAAATCTGAAAAATGAAAAAGAAAAAATAAATAAAGAAAAACAAAATGATCACAGGATGATCTAAATAGCAACAACATACTGTGCTATGAATGTAATAACAACAAAAAATTTAAAAAATGATCAAAATAATACCCAAACTGGATAAAAATTGGTTAAAAATAAATCGAAATTGATTCAAAACTTAAAAATGCCATTATTTTCATAAATCATTTTTTAAACATTTGGTGGCCTCACAATAATGAATGATTCATTACTTTCATATCTGATTTTGCAAACTACGGGTCAAAGGCCAACGCATGAATTTAAAGGTTTGCTGCTGTAATCGGTTACTACATTTCGCACCGGATCTGCGGCTGCTGTAACTTCTACTAAATCTGGCCGCTAGGGGTCGCTGTTTCACCCCAAAGCAAAAGCCGAGCAGGCGCTGTCCACGGTTCTGAAATGCTAAACAGGGAATTATAATCCACGATTATAAATGGATTCTTCATGGTAATATGAAATAGGCACACATTTGTACTTACTTATCCGCGAAAAAGTTAGACATATTGTTGGTTTATTTGTTTTATGGAGACACACCTTAAGGAACCAAACAATTCCAACTACAATGCAAAAAATGCCCTTTGATATCCTGCATACAACAATGATAGGCAGAGTTATAAATTGGGAAAAGGGCATATTTTTCTTTAAAGGCCAGAACAAAGCAAGTGGTGGTTTTTAGTGTTGGTTAAGTGCTCTTATATTTCATCACCTGCTAGAACTTAAAAGCCGTAGATGGCGCCATGTAGAGGTGAAAGCGTAGGGGGAGGCTTCAGACCGTCCAGAGCTGTACCTACTGTGCAGCTGGAGCAGAAGCAACAACACAGGAAACGACAGTAGTCTGCCTTCAAAATATACCCTCGATTTAAATTACAAGCTATTTTTTAATCAGTGATTTTTTTTTAGACCTGCTTTTGTTTATTGCTTTTGGCAGCATCACTATAATAAGATCAGCAGTGATTCTTCTGAACCCTGTCACCCTGTTCTTCACATGTTTAACTCTCACAGTTCAGGTTTTATTGTTTAAGCTACTCTTTTTTCCTATAAAATAACACTTCAAATTTATTGTGATCCCACTTTTTCTTTCAAACACGCTTCTCTTTTTGGGATTTTACTGTGTTAATTTTTTGAAGTGGATGAATTAATGTAATATATGCTATAATCACATGGCTACAACCTATATTGTGTACTGCTTACAAAAGCATTTGATGCAGGGTAGGCTACGAAAGCAGTTTATTTATTAGATGTTTTATTTGTTTTCACATATTTATTTAGATTTGTATACAATATGTGGATCCAAACACACGTAAGGACACATGGAAAACAATTCCGTAAAGGATGAATAAAAGGGATGAGACGACATCAGTGAATAGTAAAAATGTAGGCAGTTCATTTAGGTGTTTTTTTTTTTTTTTTTTTTTTTTTGCTTTTGTTTTGTTTTCAGACCTTTCAGAAATTGCTCAGTCAGGCTTTTATTTTGACAGCAGCATCCGGACCAAACCGCTTGCCTGCGTCTGCTTTGGTTCTGAACAGAGAAGGAAAACAAGGCGTCGCAGGTGACGCGCCGCACTCGCGCTGGCTCAGCTGTGAAGTTAAAACGCCCATGGAGGGAAAAATCCTCTATGGAAAAAAAACTGTTTGAACGACACACACTTTGCTCGCCTGTGTAACAGCAGCTATTTTTTTTTTATTTTTTTTGAAGAACTTCCATTGGAGATGACTCCGCGCGTGGACACAACCTGACTTTACTTCTCGTGCTCCGGAATAACGCTGTCATTGACAATTTCATACGAAACGAGGAACCTACTGAATGAAACTTTGAAACATTATTCCCGGAGGTTTAAAGACGCACTTTCCAGCGCCGTTTTGAGTCATTTCTTCCCGTGCGGGCTGCTACTGTGGTCCGCTGCATGGGACGCACGTATGTAAAATGTTTGGCCACTTCAAGTTACAGTTTGGAAGGTTTACAACAATGTCAGGGCTTGCACGTTTTGGAAAATGATTACTGGGAGCACCGGCGGTAAAATAATGGTCAGAAGATGCCTAGTAACGTTCAAACCGTTCAGGTAAGAGACAACAGCTCTTCGTCCAGTTTCTTTTCTCTTGAGAGGTGCGTAATAATGTATTTTATTCTAGTGGCTACACAGAGACACTGTGCTGTAAATCTCTACGCGCTACCATCATCTACTAGTACAGTGTGCGGATGCGAACACTCCTAATGACACCCACACAACAGATGTTTCCCTAAAAGATGAATTAGATTTGATTCAGAGGGATGAAAGGACGACACATGGCGATAAATCATGAAAGAGTAGTTGTTATAAGCTTGGATCAGTGAGCGGAGTTACTTTATCACCGCATGGATGGCTCTGTTATCACTGAGTGGCTGGGCTTTGTTTGTCAAAATCTAAGTGAAAACAGGAAGATATTGTTTTCTCCTTGCTAACTGCTTCAACACATAGTTACCAGGCCATTGAGACGGTCCTGTTGTAATATAAGCTGGTCTAAAAGGTACATATAGACAAATGGCAGCAGATAATTCACATCACTTCTTTCCCAATGGAGGGATTTTGGGTTTAAAATCTTTATTCAGTCCCCCTGTGGTTCAAGGTGTAGAGTGGATCTCCTACTGTTGATACTTTCACACATTTTATCCACTTTCCACTTGCTACTGATATTTTCTGGGTTTTTTATTGTGGGAGGGGGCGGGGGTATTTACCTGTCGTTCTCCATCAGCAGAGCCAGGCGGCCGTAGTCCCAGGCAGCCTTCCTCAGACAGGAGAAGATCAGCAACAGCAACTGTTACACAACATAAACACACAAACATATGCAGCTCACTGGAGTCTGAAGCACACTGCATGATGTGAAGAGTCATAAAAACAGCCCACAGATAATATTCTGGTTAAGATGCAGCTGTGATAATGAGCCATCGTCTTTCTTTCGAGTAGTATGTGGTTGTCTTGGAAACTACCAGAGACAGGTTCATGCACACATTGTGCAGTAATGGCAAATGTGGTCAACAGCAACAATACATCTGAATAATAGCCATTCTAATACAAATACAGAGCACATTGGGAGCAAAGTGCAATGAAGGAATTCACTTATTAAAGTCAAGGATAGTAGATTAGAGCCCAATATTCCTGTTTAAAGATGTAAAAGTAACTAGCATGAGAACTGTGACAGGAGGATTTTTTAGGCATGTGTATGAGATACTTATGGGGATAAAACCACGTGGTTCACAGTCACATTGAGTGTAATACAGTGGTCCCTCGCTATATTGCGGTTCACCTTTCACGGTCTCGCTATTTCGCAGATCTTTTTAGTACAATTTTCATGTATTTTTTTTTTTACAGCATATGAACGTGCGTTGTGTTCTGTGTCCTGATTGGCTAAGACCACTGTCAATCAATCTCCTCTGTGCTGCGTTTCCTGTACTGTAAAGCAGTGGTTCCCAACCTTTTTGTGCCATGGACCGGTTTAATGTCAGACAATATTTTCGCAGACCGGCCTTTAAGGTGTGACGGATAAATGAGGCGCTGATCTGCAGAACCCGATAAGTGCCACCACGGCCAAAATCGAGTTATGTAGCACCGTATTCCTCAAAGCCTCCTCTATCACGTACAAGAGTCATTATGG
>JAQQAE010019957.1:0-10807 GCA_029823295.1 Pseudamia nigra | reverse complement strand
GAGGAAACCAAAGAGAACCCAGTGGAAACCAAAGAGAACCCAGTGGAAACCAAAGAGAACCCAGTGGAAACCAAAGACAACCCAGAGGAAACCACAGACAATCCAGTGGAAACCAAAGAGAACCAGAGGAAACCAAAGGACCACTAGACGTACTGTCACAGAGCAGAAGGACACACAGCCCCGGTTCCGAATTTGGTGAAAGCTACAAGTTTCAATGCAACTATTTTAGAAAACATTGCAATTATTTGCATCTTCAAGCTTGGCTATTGAGGAAAAAAAAATCTGACATAATAACATGAAATAAAGAAAGAAAAGAGAGAAAGCGTACCTTTCTGGGGTCAGATGTCCAGGTCTGGAGAGGCTTTACTCACTGACCTGATCTATGATCAGCAGCGTGAGATCACTTTGAACACTTTGATTTTATTCTCACACCACCTGGTTGTTATTGGTCCCACGGCATTCACACGGATTCCTGTCGTCTGTCTGTCCTACACCTTACATCACGACGACTGGATGATCCTGACATGTACGACTCGGCCTGACATCCAGGGTCACGGCTAAGACCGCCGAGTAGATCTTAATCATGGCACTCACCCCAGCAGCAGATCCCACTGTGCATGTGGTCAGTGCTGCTCCACACAATACGATTTTAAACCTTTATAAAACAGAGACAGATTGAGAAACTGCTTTGGGGGGGGGGGGTGCAGACAGATTAAACACACTGGACTGACTGAAACTCAGATCCTTCCTCCTGTGGATGCAGCTCGTGTCATCTGTTCCTGTCAAAAAGTGACTGATTGACTTTCAATGCTGGTTTTTACAGTTCAGATAAACAGTGGAATCCACAAACTCTACACTAATGTTACCTTTTTATCTACATGATGAAGAGTGACTTTTAGAAATGCTTCTGTTCCTTCCTTTAAGCGCTCTATGTGTGTTTAACAGAGAGCAGACAGCCTGATACACTGCCTTTCTGCAGATAACAGTTAGCTGTAAGTGCTTCAGTCATGCCAACACCCTCCCCGTCGTACCCTCCCCAACAGCAACACCCCTAACTCCCTTTTCCTAGTTGCACTTGCAAACAACACATGCAAACACACTCGCCAGTGGGCAAATATCCCCGTTAGCACATGCACTTAGTGTTGTGTTTGCTTCAGCTGAAAAGGGTTACAGCTACACATAATGTACTTGGCTAAAATGTGTTCTGCTCAAAGCTACCTTAATCTGTCTTTTCTTCTGGGAAACTTAATGAATGTAGGCAGAGGAGGAGAGCTGTCAACAAGCTGCCAGCAGCTCCATCACATCAAGTGATGCTTGTCAGAATTCAGGCTGTGAGGCACTGTCACTCGTGGGGAGGGGGTGAGGGCTTGTAATGAAAAAGAGGCTCAGACTGTCCACATTGAATACCATTCACACAGAAAATGAATCAGGTTGTCAGACTGCAGGGGTGGGGGCGGTGGGGGGTTAGTCAGGCTAAATTACTAAATGTAGACATGTTGATTGTGATGACGCATCTATAATCAGTTTTGCCGTTTGTCCTGTCAGACAGGAAGTCGACTAGACTCTCCGGGGTGTTGGTGATAATAACATAAAAGGACCACGTGAAAATCAAGTTGAAACCCAACACTGACGTCGACCAGCGTGACATCTGTCTGCAGCGGACGAGACCCGGCGAGGCCCACTCCCTCACAGTGGCTTCTGATTGATCAGCTGAACAAACGCCTGTCATCTACAGAGAGAAACATGAACCCGCCAGGCTCAGTGATCACCCGGTCACCTGATCATTGTAACATTCAGAAACCTGAACACAGTTCAGTTGACTGCACCTGGTCTTGGACGGCTCATCATCATATATAGAACAATGAATTCTAAATTATACCAGTGAAATTACAGAGAGACGTTTAGTCTCAGTTCAAGGTTCACATACTTTCATCACTCACAGATTCTAACCTGTATTGGTCATTTTAATCAATAGATAAATGACTGTAGAATAATTTCATCTACTTTGATTCTTTATTTACATTCAGGATTTAAAACCCAAAGATATTTCAGTTCCATATGTATGATTCACACATTGAATGCTTGTTTTACATTAAATTCACTTAAATAACCTTTATTATTTGTTCTTCTAGAGTTTTATTAACCACTGAAGTGTCTCTCAACACGTACTTTATGATGTAACGAGTCATGCCATATTCATAAACAGCCCTTCTGTAATTAAATTCTTATCTGAGGCTGGTAAAGACTACACATGAGGACCTTGATGAGATAATTAAGTGATTACCAGATAACTATCTCATATCTTCAAGTAACAAGAAAATTAAGTCCTGATCCTGAGATAGCGCTGGTAAAATAAATGGCAGCTGTGATGTGTATCTGGATGTGGATTCATTTTGCTGTCATCCCGCTTTGTCATCTCTGCTGTTGTTCGACTCCCCTCTCAGTGCCGGGGGTCTCTGTGATAAAGCAGACCTTTTACTGCCTCTGGTCTGCTGCTGCCACACTCAACACGAAAGCCATTGTCAATTGGACACAAGCATTCAGGAGACATTGTTGGTCGTCTCCATCTATTTCTCCATACCTCTGTGAATGGCAGGATTGTGCAGCCAGACTCCGGATCCCCGTGGACTTCCACTGAAGTTTCCTTGGTAACAAAGCTGTTGAGCCCTGAGCTCTTACAGTACATTCCCATTTGCGCTTTGTAAAGGTGAAGGTACAGGATTTGGCTTGACAGTGGGGAGTCACTTGGGGCCCGGGCTATGTGAAGCAATTTTGACAGATCAGCAGTTGAGCCGTGAAGAAGAGGATTGTATGGGTAAGGTGTACCACTTCAGAAAGGCCAAAAAACCCCTCTGGGTTCTTTTTCAAGGAAAGAGGTCAGCTTATTAACTGTGGGTAGTCATGTTCAATTTAAAATCACCTGGCTTTTCATTTAATTAAGGTGTTCAGAGGGACTGTCTTAAAAATGACAAATGATATGAACTACAGTCCATGTTCAGCTGTGGTGTGTGTCACTTTAAGAAAATCAATGGAAGGTATGTAATCAGTGACCCTCACAGTGGGATACCACAATGAAACTAAAAGGAATACAAATGATCAGTTTTAATGTTATGTCATTATTAGTTCAATAGTAATTCATCATAAATAATATCTCCATCATAGTGGTTTTCTTCTGGATCCATAAATGTTGAAGATCCATCAAATCCGTGGACACATTACTGAATCAGCAGACTTTCAGTTTCATGTCAACAGATTTATTTACCAATGTACAGTAGATATTTATCCTCAACCCCTGTAAGTATCATCATTCTGGATCAATATATCACTAACTACAACAAGGACAAATGTTGAATTTGGTCCAATCTCACAACGGTGAAGAATCCGTTAAGAATTGAGATCCAGATGATGATCCACATCACTACCACCATGTGATCCATCATGACCAGTTATGTTGTGCACAAACAAACACACAAACAATAGAGATAAATAAGTAAACAAACTAACATAACCTCCTTGCCAGAGATAACAAGTGACCAAATAATGTGAGAACATTGTTGGGGGGAGGGGGGTGTCGGAACCACCTCCAGAAGCATCTCTAGAGTTCTGGACACACTGCTTCACACTCATGCCTTGAATCTCAACAGCACAAAACCTTCAGCAGGACTGATGAAGACATGATCCTCCAGCCCCTCCTCCATCAGCAGGACCACCAGAGAGAGGACAGTGCTTACCTAGAAGAATAGAAGAAGAGGAGGGGTTAGGCAGGGCGGGGGCATAAAACCCCATGAATCACCAGTGACCAGAGCCATGTTCAAATAGTTCAGGTTGTGTTTTTGCCACACGTTAAACAGCCACTAGAAGATGTTCCCTTTGAAATTCACACATGTACCTTATCTTTGAAGCTGCTGCGGTAAATGTTCAGTAAATGTCTAAACCAGGAGATTCCACAAGACAGATGTTATTGAACTCAAATACACTGAAATGGACTGAAATACACCTTCACCTGCACAACCCAACCATGATTTATCTGCATGTGATCAGCAGAAAGGGTCAGGATCATCAGCGATGCACAGGGAACTAAAGTAATTAAGTTTTTCAGCTGTTTTGTTGACTTTCCATCTGGTTCACCAGGACTGAAGGTTTTATCTATGATCCACCATAAAACACAAGAAGGCCAACCAACAGGTTATCTGATTGACGGTCAGCCCTTACTCACAGCAGAGAGGGTCTTGATGCAAACACTGACATTAACTCTCATGATGTGACCAAAGCCAATCATAACTCATTTTGAGATTCAGCATGACCCAAAATGACAAAGGCTACGTTCACACTGCAGGTCTTGATGCTCAAATCAGCTTTTTTGCTGAAATATGTTTTTTTTTTTACCATGATTGTTCACACTATATTTTATTTGTGACATCCATCAGACTCCAGTGTGAACAGTCGACGGTTCTGAAGTGAAGACATGACATCACATGTAGTTCACTCCTGACCAGTTGGTGGCACTAGTGCACCAATAAGTTGTTTGCCAACCACCATAAAACACCAATAAAGAAGAAGCACTCCATCTTTGTGTAAGTAAATATGATGCTACGCAAGTCAGCGTGTGTCAATCAATTTTGAAGTTGTTGTGCAGTGGGAGTCGATAAAATTATGACCGAATGATTCTGAGTCCATTGTTTGCATCTGACTTTGCCACTTCCGCCTCCTCCAGACGTCTGACTCACTTCAATGAGGTAAACGTCAGAAGAAATGCGACATGACCATCAGACTGATGTCACTTTGACAAACATTGGATACAAATCTGAGCAGCTCCGTAGCAGGGACACTGATCTACTTGCAGTTAGCATTCAGTCGTATTACATTCCGCAGAAGTTTTCACATGTTATTGCGTTGACTGTGTATATCCCTCCCTCAGCCGATGCTGCCGCTGCGTGCGAGCACAGAGCACCATGTCCCGGCTGCAGACACAACACCCAGAGGCCCTCATCCTTATTTTCTGAGACTTTAATCACGCTCCACTCTCTGCCACTCTACCCACGTTTTCACAGTATGTCATGTGTCCCAGCCTGGAGAGGGTCTCGGTCCTGTGGAGAACCTCATGGGTGGTTCTGGTCTCTAAATCAGCCCACCCTAAGGAGCCGAATCACTACAGATGTGTCATCTTGACCTCCCACCTGATGAAGTCCATGGAGATGATCGTCCTTCACCACTTCCGTTCCCAGGTGAGGTCAGCACTGGACCCGCTGCAGTTTGCTGATCGACCTGGCATTGGGGTGGATGACATAGTCATCTACCTGCTGCACCGGGCCCTGTCTCACCTGGGACCGCTGGAGTCATGTTCTTTGACTTCTCCAGCGCTTTCAACACTATCCAGCCAGCACTGCTGTGGTGGAAGCTGGAGGAGGCAGGTGTGGACCATCACCTGACTGCATGGACCATCGACTACCTCACCGATAGACCACAGTATGTGAGGCTACGTGACTGTACATCAGATGTGGTAGTCTGCAGTACAGGGGCTCACCAGGGGATGGTCCTCTCACCTTTCCTGTTTTCCATGTACACATCAGACTTCAGACACAACTCCAATCACTGCCATCTTCAGAAGTTCTCCAATGACACTGCAGTAGTGGGCTGTGTGTCAGAGGGGAACGAACGGGAATACAGGGGAGTCATCACAGACTTTGTCGCCTGGTGTAAAATGAACCATCTAGATCTGAACACCAATAAGACAAAGAAAATTGTGATTGACTTCCGCCGGTCAGCCCCACCACATACTCCGGGAACATCCAGGGTTCAGATGTTCACCTCAACAACAAGTTGGACTGGTCACACAACATGGATGCCCTCAACAAAAAGGGCCAGAGTCGCCTCCTCCTACTGAGGAGACTGAGGTCCTTTAAAGTGAGCAGGGCACTGCTCCGGACCTTTTATGACACTGTGGTGGCCTCCGCAGTCTTTTATGCCATCATGTGCTGGGTGGGGGCAGCACAGACAGAGACCGGAAAAGGATGAACAAACTGGTTAAGAGAGCCAGCTGTGTCCTGGGCTGCCTACTGGACTCCATCGAGGAGGTGGTAGACAGAAGGATGTTAGCCAAGCTGACATCCATCATGGACAACACCTCCCAGTCACTGCACCACACCATGGAGGACCTGAACAGCTCTTTCATCTGCAGACTGTGACACCTATAGTGTAGGAAGGAGCGTTACCGCCGGTCATTCCTCCCCACAGCCATCAGACTGGTCTGAGTGCAATACTTTTCTTCTTTAATGCCCCTTATTTGTTATTCTCCGTGTGACTAGATGGGGTATTATTTAAATTTTAATTTACTTGCACTTGCATGTGTGCTCTTTTATTCATATTATATTTATTCTGTGTGTCAACACTGTATGCTGCTGTTACAAAGGAATTTCCCCAGTGTAGGATAAACAAAGTCTTATCTTATGTTCATATTTATGCAACAGCCATGTTTCAATCTAATAAGCTTCCATCTATTGGTATTCTGATTGGAAAGTATCCAGCTCCCAAGTATCCAGTATCCATCTTTAAATCAAGCTAACATACTATGTTTGTTTTCTTGGTGAAACGTCCATTAGGTGCAGTGACTCCAGGTAAAAATGAGGTCAAAACAACCCCAGATTTCATGAGGCCAGAAGCCGTAGGTGTTTTAAGGTCTGCCTTTGTGCCTCTGTTTGATCTGCACCCAATGTGACCATGATCCAACACCTATGGAGGCTGCGATTAGCATATCACACAGGCCAGCGTGCACTTGGCTCGTCTGCAGCGAACCTTCAGGTTGAAGGGGAAATGAACAAGGTCTTCATGGCCCACAGCGCACACGGGCACATCGCCTCTGTGAGCATTGATAAGTAGTCGATAGACATCTGTACCACAGAGATAAGCTCTGCTGATGTGGCACTTTCACTTATTGTATAGAGGTCACGTTATGCAATACTTTTCATTCTGGTACTTTTCATTTGCTTCTTATTCAAACACATCTAAAAAAAACAGAAAACACAGATGTGTTTGAAGTGATCTCTCACACTGGCCTTGCTGTGGAGGTTTTCAGTGCCATGGGAAGGCTAATGTTGTCTTTTCTAATAACAGTGCTTAGAAAGCAGCAGGCAGAGGAACACAGTGAAACCAGAGTCATCAGTGTTGTTCCCTCGGGCTGAACTACACAAGCCGACCGTGGAGGAAATCACCCCACCGAGATCCGGACATGGAACGAAGAGGCTTCTCCGGCTCATGTGTTTTATACCTAACAGGTTTTATGTTAAAAAAAAAAAAAACATTTCAGGTGAATGATTTGAGTGAACAGTGTTATACCAACACAGAAACAGTCAGAGCAGAGGTTTGCTGTCCTCGTATCCCAGATAGGAGACAATGTTTATTAATTACTGGAGCCTCAAAATTGTTATGTGTGTTTAAATGTATTATTCCCATGCATTTGGCACCAGTTGAGAGCTATATAGCTTTACAATCTATTAATAATATATAATGCATTGTGCTGGAGGCAGGATCACATCTAGTCTGAGTCAGGAACTAGTCTGTTGGAATAAGTCACTGTTCGTTACAACATGCTGCAGATGTGCACAAGGCCTTAATGTTATGTGCAGCATTTGTATTTAAGCAGATTTCTAAACAGGACTCATCACCTCACGTGTGAATGTTCCAACTAAACCACTTCCTGTTTGTCACTCATTACAAACATTCATCATTACATCCTCGGCACCGATCGGAGCTGCTTCCTCCACAAGGACCATGAGTTCAGTCACCCTTCACCTTTTCTTCCATTATGTTTTTCACAGGTAGCCTGGCATAACTGGTCTAAAAGTTCAACTTATTCAAAATATGGTTTTAAAAATATGGGGTTGAATTTAATCTGGAGCGAAAGCATCTGTTTTACTTGGGACATGTCTGCTCTAAAGAGCAGGACGAAACAGGAGACAGGTGTCAAAGTGTGAACAAAGACAAATGAATGACAACAGAGGAAACAGACACCTCCTCCCCTTCCCCTAAAAAAGAAGGTAAAGAGCATAGTGCAGCATGTTGGTGTTCATGTGTTGAGCTTATAGCAGTCCTATGATATACTGTTTCAAAAACATAAGAGTATTTAGTAATAAAAAAAAAACACTTGTTGAAACAAAAGTGGGCGGGGTCTCTACCTAAGCGAGGGAGATGGTCCCAATCAGGGGAAATTCATGCTTTGTTTGCTGTGGTACAGGAGCTGAGGACTGTGACGACCCGTGTCACCTGATCATTGTGTTCATTATGTTTGTATCAACATGCTGTACATGTGAACAAACCTTCACATGTGATGTCAGTGAAAGAAGGCGTGTCTGCTGCCTGACAGACAGCTCAGTCCATCAGTGATGTCACATTACGCTGACATCACTCACAATAAAACACGTCACTTCTCTTAGCGTGTGCTGGTGTCGCTGCTGTTTACATGTGATCATGAGGTGAGACGTGTTAACAGAGTCAGGTTCATTACATCCTGTACTGTTACGTGCTGCTATTTCTTCATTGTGCAGGACAAGACGTGGCTTTTCCAACATTCACCGCTACCTCTTACTATGTTAAACACACTGATTCTCATATGTTTGTGTTGGATGTAACTGTGTGTGTTTTCAGAAATGAAATCAATCCTAATGTTACTACCTTGCTCTTCACTGTCTCATGCACTATCGTCCACATTCCTTTGGTCAAAATGAAATCCCTCAGGCCCTGTTCAGGCATCGGATTCACAACTGTCCTCATAAATTGGATCACACGCAGCTACAACACGAGGACACATTGGACAAACATGGTCTCAACATGTTTCCGTTGTTGGACACAGCACTAAAAACCCGGCTGATCTGTCTCGTCTTAAGAAGTGTTTTAAAAACACTATGCATGTGCTGGTAGCTGCGTCACACAATCAAAGCTGTTGTCAATAATAAAATGAACTGAATAACTGACATCAGCTGTAGTCAATAACAGGCACCCCCACCCCCTTAAAATTTGCCCCGACATGTCTTTGAGCAGCACTGAATAAAACTGACAAAGAAATATTAGGCATGTGGTGTGTTCACGTTGAAATGACCTTGTGTGGTATTTTTTGGACGGTGGAGCTCGGTGATCAGATGTGACCCCAGTGTGAACAGAGACTCACCGGGGTCCTTGGGTGAGCACTGAAATGTCAAAACCTGGGAGAACCCAGGTCCTGGGTGAATGAAGTGAGTCCATCAAAAGCTGAACTCACTTCATTCACTTCTTTGGGACAATATTCATTAAATGTTTGTCTAATTTATTAAAGCTCTGTTCGTGCCACAACAGAATAAAAGAACGAGTGAGAAACTACATGCATTTCAGGGTTTCATATTCCTGACTCTTATTAACTTGTTTGCCTTATGCAAGCAGACGCCTCTCAGCACCTTGGTGGCATTTTAATATAGCAGCACATGTTAACTGATTGAACTCATAAATAATTGAAGGTGCACACACGCACACACACACACACACTCGGGGCCTGGTTGGATGGAGAACAGAGATAGGAGGCAGCCAGTGAATGTGGGTCAGGGATTTGACTCACAGTGTATTTGGTGATGCAGCCTGTGTGGGAGGAGGCGTGACATCTTAATTCCCTCATCTCAGTATTAGGGAGATATCCAAGCCCAGATCTTCCAGTCAGTCCGTTATTCCTGGGTGGAATTGAGCTCTGAGATGCTTCTCAACCATATTTGTGTTTCTGTGTAAATACTTTTGTATGTTATTGTTGGCAGCACGTCTGCAAGCAGCAATCACAGGCAGATGGTGCATCTTTGAATTCTGTTTGATCCTTATGGAAGGTAATGTGGAACCTAAAAAAAGCCTGCAGATCATTAATTCTCTGGATCATTTGGCTAAAACCCTGCTCAGAGTGTGAGACCGGGTGGACTGTATGCATCTGTTTGATCACAACACCACCACGCTACAGAAAACACACTCAGCCTCACAGAGACTCATTAAACTACACCTTTATTTTACACCAGATGTTTGTGCATCAGGAGTCTGTTTAAAAGGAAAAGGCAGAGAGAATGTCCAGGACAGTGTTAATCCTATAAAGTTTTTCTTCATGTACATTTGTATTGTCAATCTTGTAAATACAGTGGTACCTTGCATAACGAGTTTAATCCATTCCGGCGTCACGCTCACTATGCGAATTTCTCTGTATCCGAAGATACTTTTACATGTAAATCCATTAATCCGTTCTGGACCCACGACAAACTCCCATATAACGTATGTATTACACACCCCTACCTGCGCATTTATTCATTATTATTATTTGAAAGGAAGTTGTGTTAATTATCTGAAACGGAATTAATTAAATTAGTTCTAAAAAGGATTTAAAATGACACTTACCCAAGGAGGTTGCGTTATCCAGGATGAGCAGGCATTTCAGGGTAACCTGTTCTCCACCAAGTATTTTTGACAATAGGTTCACATACTGGGTGAAAAACTGCTGGGTCACCCACGATTTCATATTGGCTTGCCACATCACCTGTAATCTCTCCTTAATGATTTTGTGAGCCTTAAACACACGGGGGTTTTCTGAGTGGTAAACGAGGAGGGGTTTAATTTTGCAGCAAAATGCCAGCGTTAATTTGTCTTTCATCAGCTTATGACCAGGCAGTTTATTCTCCTCTGCAGTGATGAATGTTCTCCGTGGCATTTTCTCCCAGAACAGTCCTGTTTCGTCAAACTTAAACACTTGTTGAGGAAGGAATCCTTCCTCAGTCACAAGCTCTTTGAAGCACGTAACAAACTCTTCAGCAGCCGT
>JAQQAE010019955.1:0-10807 GCA_029823295.1 Pseudamia nigra | reverse complement strand
CAAACCTCTCTTATCTTTTTAAATGGGTGAACTTGCACATTTTTACATTTCCCAATACTTATTGTCCCCACTGTAATGTTTTTGTTTACATGCCAGCTTTTCTAGAATTAGGGTTGTGTATGACGACACATTATTTATAATTTTAGAGCCCCATAGAGTCCTTCTCTTCCAGTTTTGATTCATAGAACCTTACATACCAAAAAGAACCAAAAAAAACATAACAGTCCATGTCAGACAGGCTTCAGACAGAATTATGCCACATTTTAAAAATATGTCTGTCAATGTGAAAAAAACTTTACAAGTCAAGAAAGAAGCAGTCTGTTGAAAACTCTTAAGATATCGTATAACATTGTGTAGATTATTAAGACTACAAACAGAAAGTCACATTTAGTATGACGCTATTGTAACTTCATCTCTCCACAATCTGTTCACAGCTGCTGAAGAGCCTCTGCAGCTCAGCATGAGCTGACCTGGAATGAGTTTCACCAGCTGCACTACTTTATCCTCAAAGAACAGGAACTTGCTGAAGTAGTGGCCATTTTGCTGTTGTAATGTATGTTGTAAGAGTGGAAATCGAAGTTCACTGTTTCTCTATTTGCGTAAGAAACTGTAGTTTTCTTATTCACTTGTGTAAATGATGGCATGTTACATACAAAAGGAATTTAAAAAAATGATATATCTCATACGCTTATTCCAATGTATTTTTTTCCTAAGTCGGGTCCCTTTATTAGAAATGGAGGGGGAAACAAATGGGAAGGACTTAAGCTCTCTATATACATCATTGCCAGAAAGTCAGGAACCGATTTCTGCTCCATTGTTACTTTTTGTCGACTTACCAGTTCATTACTTATTAACAATAGATCCTGGGACCCACAGGAGCTAAAGTAGTGCAATACTTCGTGATGGGAAAATCCTGTCATCCTTGTGTGTTGAATCAGGTGTGTGTGAAGGATTCTCTCTAGTAGGCACACAGATGTTACACATAAAGTCAAGTAAATGCAAACTGTGCTGCCTAATAAACTCACGGACATGACTATAAAGTGCACCAGACAACTGTTTGCTCATTTTCCAGGACATAGCAGGACATGACTGTCCATTATGTTTTCTTTCACTTTAGTTCCCATCATAATGGGTGATGTTTGAGTCTGATGATGACATAACAGAAACACAAAAAAGACAACTTGTTCAGACTTATATGCTTAATATTTTATTTTTCAAATAAATCTTAGGAAAAAAAATTAAAAGGAAGGATGTTTTATAAAAAGCAATACTGTTTTAAATTGTCAACATCTTCTTATCCATTTATTTCAAGTCTTATATACAGTAGCTACCTATGCTATATGTGTGTACATTTTTACATTAGTATTAATATCAGATAGGAAATGGGTAGTGAATCTTTTTTACTGCGTATTGTGGTGCATTGTTTTATTTTCATCCAAACTTTTTGGAATTTTTGTTTGTACAAAGGTTTTGGAACACTCTTACTCAATATTTACTTCATGTACTTTGAGGAATATTCCACAGTGCAGTTGTGATCAGCTCCCTTTTCACAAATAAACACATAATCAAATATGGTGACATCTTTGAATCACTTCCCTTGTGTGTTTTGTGGAAAGTGAGCTTTCTGTTCAACTGTGCTTACGTCAGTGAAAGTCAACAAGAAGGGGTGGTCTCATAGGTCTTTCTCTGCTTTCTGCCAGATGTATTTGTCAATTCAGAAGCTCGTCAGTACAAAGCAGGCTGTGAGTCATGGCAACAGAGTGCCTGACTCAATCCTGCTCTGGTTAATCAGTAACCCGAGTGTGAGTGGATTAAAGTAGGAGCAGAAGAGTCAGGAGCTCATTCAGCACTTCAGAAAGAGCAGACACACGGTAAGAGCAAACTGTGATTTTATCTCTGTAATTACTTTTTGATAGTACAGGAACTGTGATAATACAGACGTGCCAGAGATAATGAAAATGCTTCCATTCAGAATGTATGCATGCATTTGATGGGACTGAACCATTGTCTTCTTCAGAACCATCAAGTCATGTTCAAATTTTAAAGCAATTTCCAAGGCGACTGTGCAATTTTATCTTGAAAAAACAAGTCTGGTTTGAAAAATGCATAGACTTTATATGCAAACAAGTAAAATCAGTCTCCTTCATAATCACAAACCTATAAACTAATCTTACTGAACAGCTTGTTTTGGATCAGCGTAGCTTGTCATGACAGTCAGACACAGGATTTGTGATCAGGAATGTTTTCCGAGGTTTTTAGGTTTATCGGATATAAGTCCATTTGAGTGCACAGATTGTATTGATCAGGCACCAAGGCCACGTCCTGTGGTACACGTCTAAATAATGGAAAATGTAATGTTTGCTAACCCCTTCCAAGAGTCCACCAGTTCATGATCCTGTTCAGAAGATAAAGTCCTGCTTTTACGCAACAACACTTACCCAAAATGGTCTTTCTTACAGATAACAAGGTTTATCCATCAAAATTGCACAGAAAGTGAGCAACACATGGTAGCAAACCTAAGATTTCTCCAATGAACTGATTATGTCTGTACATTTTTTCTAACTTGTGGTTGGTTTAAATAATACATACTTCGTTCAATAACATGAGCACTTCTGCTTGCTGACTGTATGAGTTTCCTCAACTTTAAGGCTGTTTTGAAAGCAGTTAATAGGAACTAAACACTTACAATTAAGAAAAAAGGAAAACAACCTTCTTTTTTGGAGTTAGAACAAACACATGCACACAGATGCATGCTGATGCTCCTCATTAGCTATGCGACCTCTGCTGCTGAGGGTAAAGCACTGACCAGCAAGAGAAAAAGCCACACAAAGAGAAATCAATCAGTCGCTGACACCCCAATGTTTCTGCTTGAGAAAGAAAATCTAACCAGATTTCTGAAGAAAGCCACAGTCTGCGCCACCACATTCACCAACATTTGTTCTGTAGGTTCACCCCAGGTTAAATATTTGTCTCTTCACAGAAGGAACCATTTAAAACTGAGAAGCTGCACTGGAAAAATGAGACTTTTGTCACCTCTCCTACTCCTCTTCTGCTGCATCTCTGGAGGCCATGCAAACCGTGTCTACATCCACCCGTTCCATCTGTTTGCCGCTGAAAATGTCAGCTGTGAGACCCTGCAGACCCAGACCACCAAGCCACTGCAGACACTTCCTGTGGCACCACTTGATGTTGATGTTCTGACACCAGACCACAGGGACCACACAGTCCAAGATGGGCAAAAGCAGAACATCACTCAGAGGACTGCGGTACTGGCGGAACTGCTGAACTCTCTGGGTCTGAGGATGTACCAGGCTCTCAGCAGAAAAGAGCCCAGCGCCAACACCCTGCTCTCCCCAGCAAACACTTACGGATCCCTCGTTACCTTTTACCTAGGGGCCTCCAAGAAGACGGCAAGCTCATTCCAGGTATTTGCTTTTGATTTGTTCAGTGTTCTGTGCCAAATGCAAGTCAATTATCAGTTTGATTATCTTAGCAATACATGTCCTGAGAACTTTTTATAAACAAACACATGACTTTTGGAAGTTTCATGTCTCTGGATACTGACAATGAAACAGTATTTTTAGTTATTTATTTAAAAGGTGAAATTTGTTCTTTCGTTTTTCATGCAAGATGTGCGCTTACATACTGACAGTTCCAGAAGCTGCAAAAGCTGATGCTAGAAGTCTTACAACTCTGCGACCATATTGTGATTTTTCTTTCTGCATTTTTTCCTGCAGCTTCTCCTGGGCCTGAGCAGTGGCACTGACCGAGAAGACTGTGTCTCTTTAGTGGACGGGCACAAAGTTTTGCAAACTCTGCAGAGCATCAACTCTCTGGTGGATGATGGACCGAAAGATGAAATCACTACACAAGTCTGGGCCTTCACTCGCCAGGACGCTCACCTGACGGAGGACTTTATTCAAGGCACGCAGGACTTCTCAGATGTGTCGTTTATCCGTGGAGTGGATTTCTCCACAGCACAGGAAGCTGAGCAACTGGTCAACAACTTCGTGGACAAGACATCACATGGAAAGGTGAAGGATGTCTTCACAAATCTGACCTCCAGCAGTGACCTCCTATTTATAAGCTCCTTCAATTTCCAAGGTCAGTCTCGCTGTATCAGTTCTATTGACCACTGTTAAAGCTGTTTTAAGTACACATCACAAATGAGGAACAACTATCCATGTATTGTAACGTACCTCTTCAGAGAAACAACATTTAGGCCAATGTACCGTGTCTTGTGCATACATAGGAAACTGGAGGACAGCCTTTCAACCAGAGAAAACTGCCCTGCAGGAGTTCCATGTGGATGAAACCACTACGGTGATGGTTCCACTGATGAGCCACACTGGTCGGTACTACTACCTGAATGATAAGGTAAATGTTTGATTTAAAACTTGAAAGTCCTGAGTGGCACCGTTTGTGTGTTTAAGAGCATTAATTACCATAATATCATAATATAATAATTTGACCTACTTTTGCATATTATTACCAAACAGGTACGGAGATGCACCGTTGTCAAGTTGTCTCTAAGCAAGAGATCCTACATGCTGCTGGTCTTGCCTCATGAAGGAGTCAGTCTCAGAGACATTGAATCTAAGCTGCTTATGGCCATGTCAGGTTGGCACCAGAGTCTTCAGGAAGGGTGAGATTTTGGGACATTTTTTCTTATGTATCTGATAGTGAAGCAAGAGGAAATGTGCAGAAAATACAAGAGGATGTCACATTAGGTAAATCAGCTGGTTAGCCCGGAGCCAAATTACTTTGGCAGTGGTCTCCATGTGACATGCACCCCGAACAGTCAAATATTAAGTTGCCAAAGTAGAATTTCCTGGTTCATAAGTTAAAACAATCGGAACATCCACGTGTCTGTGTGAAGCAAACACTGGGGGTGATTAATCCTTAATAAGGAATAGCTAAGTATAATTTTATTACTTGCAATGTTTCATATTTTTCAGTTAATTAAAAAAAAAACATTTAAGACTTTGGGTTTTAAAGGATACTTGTGTGCAGTATCTACATTTACGACATACTGGAGGTCTTTATCTTCAGGTTAAAATACTTTAGCTTGTAATTGATCAGTCTCTCACACTGTCAACAATCAGATATATTCATGCAAACCATGCTCTTGCAGCTTTGGCTTTTAAGAAAATAAAAATAAATACATTTTCAACCTTTCAGTTTCATACTAAATGTTCTTGTCTGGTCATCCAAACAGTCTACTGGAGCTATCACTGCCAAAGTTCTCCATGTCAGCCATGCATGATCTCCGTGACCTGCTGACCAACATGGATCCAGAGGTTGAGGACAAACTGTTGGGCTCTCAGGCTGAGTTCAGCCAACTCAGCAACACCAAACCCTTCACTGTGGATAAGGTAAACTACATGAGGTCTTTTTGCACACAAATCACTCTCGGTGTGGGTGTTCATCATGAAGTCATTAATCTATATGTTTTCTTGCAGGCGGTCAACAAGGTGCTGTTCGAGATGTCAGAGGAAGGAGCTGAACCACAGGACCAGATCCAGGAAGACGGCATTCCTCTGAAACTCTCCATCAACCGGCCATTCTTCTTTTCTGTCATAGAAGGAAACTCCAACGCAATGCTCATGCTGGGCAAGCTCACTAACCCAACCCTCTAAAGTACTAAACACTGACTTGAAAAATGTGTGGCTTACTAGTCCCATTTTTACAGTGTATTTTATCCCTTCAGGCTTGTTTCTGTAGGGTCTGAAATCAATCACCTTGTGGACATCTCATTTAGATCATACTCTTGTTTTCAGCAGAATAAATGGTCACAGTATTTGAGGAATGGACCACGACCTTACCAAAGATGGATGTATCAGTATTCCACAGTGATGTATAAGCATTATTTATCACATAGTTGATCTCTTTACAAACTTTTCACCTTTGCCAGTATTTATGAAAACCTGTTACTGTGAAATTGAAGCAGCCTGTTGAAGTCTTCACCAAAACGTATTCAGTAGAATTCTGTACAGAATTTCAGTAGGATTAAGTACAGTAACCATAACTCTATATGCTGAATGATTAATGAGTTGTGCTGTATATTGTAACTAAGAGTCTATTTTGGTTTGTAACAATTTGTAATTGCTAAAATAAACATTTGTTTCTTGTGAAAATTTATTTTCTTAGTCATGATTTCAAATTTAAAGCTTCAAAAGTGTCTCAGATTAAGGTTGTTCACATGAAGACCCTGAAGATTAGTAACACACTACAGGTCACTGAAGACTATACATTTACATCCTTAATAACAGTTTGCTAAATTTCTCACACTTACTGAATATTCAGAATCATACCATACCTTAAGTGAGAACATTTATTGTATGTTGTATGTTGTGCGTGACTAAAAGATGCAGCATTTGCACCCATTTAACGCCATGGTTTTTAGGCCTTGGAGCCAGATAATTCATGCACACTTATTTAATCGCATAAATTCAAATTGCAGCTTGTATACTGTCACATAACAACAAATAATGCAGTGTCACATATTTTTTATTCCCAATAATTATGATAAATACACTATGTTACACATCTGATTTTAACAAAAATGTACAGGGGTCAGAATAGATAACCTCAATACAGTACTTTCAATAAATCCTCCATAGAAAACATAGAAATTCTAGACATTCTGTCTTTAAATCACAGATTTGAGAAAAGTTAGACAATATTCAGCCACATTAGTCATCACCATTGTTTGCATAGTGCGCATAATTAATTTATAGCCCTCTCCAGCAGAAACATCAGAGTCCTTTTTGTCACATTATCTGTAACTGATCCAGTGTAAAACAAAATACTTCAGTTGTGATTTCTGATTGGAAATTGCAGCTTGATCTGACATATCACTGCCAGCCCAGTGTCTTCTGTTTAAGTTTCTCTACAGTGGAACAGATAACGGTACCAAACATTCTAAGAATATTCCAGTTTACTCAAGATTGAGTTGCTTATGTTGACATGGACTCAGAAACAAGTGTAGATTCTTCACAGATTCTCTTTTAAATTAATTAATTTAAAAGTCCCAGAAAATGTCACATGGAGTCTAAGATTATAACAGGCAGGAATGTTTTGCACAATCAACTGAAAGTGTAAGACTGTCATTTTGCTGTTTTCCTCGACCAGCTTCAGTTTAGTGTCCTAGGAGGTCCGACTTACTCTTCAGTCATTGTTTAAGTCCCTGTCTACTGGTTTTGCTCGGCGAGTTCTCGAGCCTCTTTCACAAGCTCCATTAGAGTAGAAAACATGGTGATGTCGCATGGTTGTAGACCCATCTTCTGAATCTGAGACACATACCAGGAAATAGTTTAAAGCAAAGTAATTGAACACATATTGTACAAAACTACAGTAGATTGCAACACAAAAATATTACACACTATATGTCTACTGGATATTTATCTGTGAAGCACCTCCTACCTGTTCACCCAGGTACTCTACATCCAGTGCAAGCTGAAGGCGAATCTTGCTGTCATCTGTAGGTCCACCATTTGCACCTGCTGAGCTAGATGCAGCCGTACCCTTCCTGGCCTGCTTCAGTCGCTTCAGGCTCTCTTCCATCTTTCTCACTGAGCTCAGCACCTCTGAGATGGTCTCATAGTATCTGAACATGAAGAGTGGATGTGTAAGATAACGGTAAACAAACCTCTCTGATCCATACTTTTTACATGTATGGCAGACATTTTATCCTATTTTTATACTGTATTTTATACTTTAACCACCACACAGTAATATGCAAGTCTTGGCCAGTTCTTTATTTTGTACTGCATCTAGTTGTGCTTCTGAGTTTCTGTGCGCTCACCTCTGAGTGCAGTCACAAAGTGCAACTCGCAGCCACTCTTGTGCTGTGGAGGGGGTGACCAGCCCTGTTGAGTCTGTCAACAACTGATGTAATGGTCGTAGGGCATTGTCCATGTATGCTGATGCACGAACAGGAAGGTCCTACGCAGGGAAGAAGCAAAATACCTTTTCTACTTGTTGGTAACAAAAACTACAACCCCAAAGCAATGAATGTTCTTACAGTATGGAAAATAGCAAATAAAAAACAATGGTGTATTTTTTAAATTTCCTTTGACATTTATCAAATTAGTTTCTGCTACATGAACAGAAATACCACACATGAACAATTAAGGGCTACAAATGAGTTAAAATTGATCAGAGACCATGATTTCAAATGGCTGATGTGAACAGGTGTTTTTTAAATATGATTTGGTTCATTAGGGTACATGTGAGGAGAGGGGTCATTAAGTTTCTCAAACACAGGTGGTGAACGACTGGATATTCTGGATACTGGATAACATATTTTGTTCTGTAAAGGGCAATATTTGAGGTTCAATATTTTATTCATGATCACGATAAACAGAGTAGTTTATAAAATATCCTGCCGTAACACTTTCCAGATCTATTAACCTTGTTAGTCCGACGGTAGAGTCGTGGAACCTCAGAAGCACTCTTCAAGAAGCGACAGCAGCGTTCAGTCAGGTGCTGTGTCATCCGGGTGCTGAGGGTGGGAAGGCTACTCGACAGACAAGCCTTTGAATCGGCAAGAGCATCTGACATGAATGGAGGGGAAACATGCGTGAACATGTACAAACCCATGGTGTGACTGTATGTGGTGTGAAATAGTTTTTTTTGGGGGTTTTTTTGTATTTAAACTAACTAAATGAAGCTTTTCATTTTTTTAAAATGTCACTGAACACTGACATTTATGAATCCTGCAGCATGTGTACCTTAGGGATGTTTAATATAATGTCAGATTTAGTGCAGAAATAAAACCTAACTGGCAATGAATCTCAAAGAAATTCTGAAGTTCATCTTAACAATGACCTATTGTAATTTCCTTTACACAGACATTTCAAGCCAGTTTTACAAATGTGTCTCAATAGTCACAATAATGAGCCTTCACAGGATGGTGTATGCCCCTGGACCCCAGAACTGATATGTATTGTTGATGTTAGCTGAATTTCATTGAGACTGCCTATTGGCAGCAGTGAAATTTACTAGTTTCTCAAGTAGTTTACGAGTTGCTCAGACACGCACCACAGACCAAAGACAAAACAAAAAAAAAATAACCCCCGTAATGTATAATGATAAACTGTAGAAGACTTATTGAAAAAATACAAAATATCTTTCCAGTTATTTCACAGAAATACAATAATGTCAGACAGAAGGACAAACAGACATGTTGATCACTGTATCACTTCACATTATGCCAAAAATAAACATAGAAAGAGGATCAGAAAATGAATCAGATACATATAGCATCTTTATGGAGTATGCAAATATTAAAACAACTACAAACTTTTGTAAGTGAAAAGCTACAGTAATTTCCACTTGTATAATAAAGTCGACTTACCTTCCACAACTGTAAAATTTGGGAATCTGATGGCTTCTAACCTCTGTCTCACCATCTCAGACAACTCTGGTATCTATAATAGTGACAGACCAACACTGAGTCCAAAAACAACGGAAGTTAAACTGAACCAATATTAGAGACGCTAAAAGACATTTTAAAAAAGGGACATTCTGATGCCAGTCAAATATACAATATACAGTAGGTTTAGTAACTTTATGTGCACCTGCTCCTGCAGCTTCTGGACATCAGCTGCAATGTAGACCAGATGCTTAGTGGCCAGAGATGTGGGACTCCCACTCTCACTGCCACCTTCTTCCAGTGACGTCCGACTGGAGGTGGAGGAGGCTGAGCTTGGCAGAGGCCTGATGGGCTCTTTTGGCACTTCAGGAGCTGGAGTCTTAGTCAGTACCTTTGTGCAACAATAAGGTACAACAGCAGGGATATGAATTATTTAGAGTTGCTCCTATTAAAAAGAATTTAAATGAATCCCCTGATGCAATACGTAAGTGTAATCTTGGTGAGTATCTCACCTCATCAAGGAACTTGGCATATCGTGAATAAAGCTGCAGTGTAAGCTTCCAAAAGCGATGAGCAAGTGGTGACAGGTAGACTTTGTCTGACCAGCACCTCACAAGGCAGGACCACAAAACCTCAGAGATCTGCAGGTGGTAGGAACTGCCAGCTGTACATGAACACACAAAGTTACTGCAGGTTGAAATAACAGTGTTGATACAAGGTGTTGCTAGGGTGGGCTGACATTTTTACCTGGTGCTGCCACAAGCCCATCACCAATAGCATTTTCAAGACTTCCTGCGATCTCCTTGTACCTGGGAACAAGAAGAAAATTACACAATGTGAAAAAAATCCAATTGGTTTAAGATCATGACCTACTTGCTACTGACATGAACATCATGACCTTTCCTAAAATTCTGAGCTGTGTAGGTTTGTGTTGTGATTTGAGTGCCCGCAACCTTATCTATGCCTTGACGTGCAACAGTGAACGTCTGCTTTGTGTACGTTACGGTGTGTGTTTGTGGGGCCGGCAGGAGACTGACACAGTGTCCAACTCCTGTGTTTCTCACAAATCAATTCAGTCAAGGTCCACTGTTCAAGTAAACTGAGGTTTTTAAGTGTGCTGCCAAATTGTCAAATTATATTTTGCTTCTTGACATCTTTCAGCACAAAACACTAGTGATTGACCGATATGGGTTTTTCAGGGCCAGTACCGATACCGATTATTAGTAGCTAAGGAGGCCGATAACCGATATTTGGAGCCGATATTCATTTGCAGTGAAAGTGCAAAAGATTGGCATAAAAATGTTGACTAATACAAACACCTAACTTGGTTTAAATCCCTAAAGCATGTTTATTTAACCAAACAAATAGCTCCAGAAGTGCATGGATCCTAGACTCACAAGTTATTGTAGTAGTCGTGAGCTGTAGAGT
>JAQQAE010019954.1:0-10807 GCA_029823295.1 Pseudamia nigra | reverse complement strand
CACCCTCTGCATTCACACTTTGCCATGCCATGCAGGCCTGAGCATGGATACATTTGTGCATACTGTAACATCACATCATAATACAACATGTTAAACTTTTTTTACAGACCGTGTACCTTATTTTGGCTGTTTTTTTTTTCTCAAATACAGAGCTCTAATGAATTTTCCATTATGGAAAGTGGCGATTTTGAGTTAAATGCACCACCACCTGTATGTAGAGGCAGCAAGTGATGACTATTATATATGCTGCACAAGTGTGTTTGTGCTTGAGTATGAGTAGTTTTTCCCCGCTGAAGCCCACCTCCTCCAATCATGGCAGGGAGTCTTGTACATGAACACAGTCCTCACACTACTCCAACAATCTGGACGTAAGGACTAAAACATGCTTGGGCCCAGTACAGGTTTCCTAGTGTGAGTGTGTCCTCAGCAGCTCCACTACAGTGGTACTCCGTCATACAAGTTTAGTCCGTTCCGGCATCACACTCGTGAAGTGAAAGTCGTGAGACGGGACCAGTTTTCCCATAGGAATACATGTAAAACCAATTAATCCGTTCCAAGACCCACAAAAACTCCCATATAGAGTATGTAAACACCCGTACATGCACATTTATTCATTATTATTTGAAAAGGAAGTTATGTTAATTATCTGAAAAGGAATGCATGAAATTAGTTCCTAAAATGACCGAGGACGTACGTGGACTAAACGGCAGTTTCTTCTCCTCAGCAGTGATGAATGTCCTCCGCAGCATTTTCTTCCAGAAGAGCCTGTCTCATCACAATTACAAACTTGTTGAAGAACTGAAGTCCATTGTTGAAGAAGCTTAACAAACTCTTTGGCAGCCTTCCAATCAGAACTAGTCACCTGGTGGAGGCACTTTGACTGCATTCCTTTGCCAAGTCGGTGACTCATGTTTTATCTGCATCAACATCATATTACAGCAAATAATACAACATATCACTGCCATGCGATCACATGTTGCTATAGTAACTAGTCTTCTGGTGGACTCGGACCTTCGTATCTTCTATTTATTCAATATGGACATAGTTTTACCTGAGATACAGTCGACTGCAGTTGTGTTTAAGTGTTTACACTAACAACACTGTAATATGATTTTGTTTAGCACGGCTTAGTGAAGTTTTAACTGCGTCCAAAAGCCAGCAGTTAATTAGCTTTCCCTTCGCTCCACTAGCACTCTGTTTGTACAAATATGGTTGCATCCTGTTTTTGTCTCCAAGATGTTGTCCAAGATGACACTAATATATACAGTCTATGGCACAGACTGTCCTCAAAAAGTTGAACCATTTCTGTTAATCTCTAGGTGTTTTATGTTGTGTTCTGTTCGTCTATCTTCCGCCACATGAGTTGTACTGCGCTAGAGTGCCCCCACAATTTGCGGTGGCACTGCACCAAGAGAAGCCAAGAGCGCATGCTCTTGTGAACTATTTTACTTGTAATACAAGTTTTTGCTCGTGAGCCAGTGCAAAATTTTGCCCGACGTCTTACTTGTAACACGAAAATGACGTATGTCAATGTGCTCGTAAGACGGGGTACCACTGTATTTTCATTCAGCCAAGCTTCAGTGTCTGCCCTTTTTATCACTTTGTTCATCAATGGAGTGACATGTGTGTTTATTTTTCAGCTTCCAGAGCAGACCCTGCAGCCTATATGATGCTGATGATCGTCTCTTTTCTCTCCATCGTGTTGCTGGTCACCCTGGTCCTCTCACAAAACCAGTAAGGCTTTATTTTTCACAGATCGTTTTGTTTTTCTTCCATATTCGAATCATTGGTATTTCGCTGTGGCGACCCCTGAAGGGAGCAGCTGAAAGGACAACAACAACATTGAAGTTTATTACCGATTGCATGTTTACCCTGACTTTGTACAGTATATTACCTTGACATCTGCCCGACATGATGAATGATACTGATCTGTGGGGCCCAGTCTAATTCAGGGAGCCGAGACACAGGCCATGACAAATTAGCAGTGTGACATTTAACAGCTCACAGGGGGTAATTACACTTCATGTTGGCTGGCGGCAGGTGAGGGAATTCAATAGGAGACGGGGATGTGTTGTTTGGACAGAGATGTGCAAACTAAATATCTGCTGCATTTTATTTCCAGGATGAAAAAGTTTGTGTGGAAGGATGTTCCCAACCCAAACAAGTGCTCCTGGGCCAGAGGACTTGACTTCAAAAAGGTAAAATAAATAAATTCCTTTTTAAAAAATTTTAAAGCAGCATGACAATAATCACATTATGATCAGTGTGATTTACCCACTAGTTAAGCCGTGATGGAATCTCATTAAACGACAGTGCAACTTCGGGTTACGAATTTAATCCGTTCCGGCGTCATGTTCATTAAGCAAAAATTTTATAAGACGGGACCAGTTTTCCCATACGAATACATATAAAACCAAGTAATCCGTTCCAAAACCATTGAAAATTCTAATATAAAGTATGTATTACACACCCGTACGTGCACGTTCATTCATTGTTATTATTATCTGAAAAGGAAGTTATGTTAATTATCTGAAAAGGAATGTATGAAATTAGTTCTAAAAGTGATTCAGAATGTCACCTTATCTTGGCTTATGACCTGGCAGTTTCTTCTCCTTGGCAGTGATGAATGTCCTCGGTGGCATTTTCTTCCAGAAGACCCTGTCTTGTCACAATTAAACACTTGTTGAAGAACTGAAGTCCATTGTTGAGGAAGCTTAACAAACTCTTCAGCAGCCTTCCAGTTGGAACTACCGGTAGCCACCTGGTGGAGGCACTTTGATTGCATTCCTTTGCCAAGTCGGTGACTCATGTTTTATCTGCATCAACATCATATTACAGCAAATAATGCAACATATCACTGCCATGCGATTACATGTTGCTATAGTAACTAGTCTTCTGGTGGACTCGGACCTTCGTATCTTCTATTTATTCAATATGGACCTGAGATACAGTAGAAGTCTATTGTGGACCGTTTGAGCTGACTTGGCGTGGGTGGCGTCAGTTAGCTCGGTGTGGACAAAACAAAGCAGTGTAGGTGGCTTAGTGGCTGAGCTAATTCGGGCAGTGGCTGACCATGGTTGCTGTTTTGGCTTCGTGTGGTGCTGTACAGGTTAGTGCAGCGTGGGTCAGTGGACTGGGTCTCGGTCTGCTGTGTGTGTTTTTTGTTCCTAGGTCCTGCACGTGTCCAGTAGGCTGTGTTTACAGATGCCAGTGGAGGCTGCTGTTGTTAGCAGGTTGCTAGCTTATTAGCTTCTTGTATTAGCACATTCTGTGGACCCTAGTTTGGGCTCACTTCCAGGAATGGCACACTCACTTCCGGGTACACGATAGTTCACTTCCAAGAGCTATCTCTTTTATAACCTGATTTTTTTTTTTTTTTCACGAGACGGGACAAAAATTTTGGCCGATTTCTTCGTAACCTGAAAAATTCATGTGTAGATACATTCATAACCCGAGGTTCCACTGTACTAGTCAAAAGCTTGGACACGCCTTCTCTTTTGGTGTTTTTTTCTTTATTTTTTATCATTTTCAACCTTGTACGTTAATACTGAAGAAATCCAAACTGTGAGAGAACATGTATGGAATAATGCAGTAAACAAAAAAACGTTTTGTATTTCACATCATCCAAAGTACAGTAGCTTGGTATATCTTTGACAGCTTTGCTCACACGACAGAACAGGTGCGGAACACTAAGGTGATTTTTTTTTTTTTTTATGTGATTCTCCACAGGCTGACACATTTGACCACCCATTTGGCCCTCCAGATGGCCTCCCAGCCTGGCCACTGCTTCTTCCTTCTGAAAACATTTCTACAGTCGTCGTAGTGGACAAAGCTGACTTCTCAGTTCTAAGCACATCCCTGTTCCAGCCTCTAACCCCTGATCCAGCCACCACTGTAACCATCTCCTATCCTTCAGAGTTTGATCATGAGGTCGCGCAAACGCAGTCCATGGAAACTGAGACGATTCTGCTTGGAGATCCTTCCTTAACCCTGAATGCAGACAGAACAACTTCAAGTCTAAGAATAGAAGAGTTACTACCTGTTGTACCATTAAACCAGGTTGCAGACACCAGTGACAGCTCAGCTCAGTCTTCTGTCACATACGCGACGGTGCTGCTCTCGGATCGAAAGCAGAACCAGCGCTATAAGGACTGTAGTGGCAGCAGCTCCAGTGATGAAGGCAATTTTTCAGCCAACAACTCGGATATTTCTGGATCTTTCCAGGCTGGATTGTGGGAACTTGACAGCTGCAAAGGTGGGGAGACAGACAACCCCCGGCACTCCTGCTCCATTAACTCTGTGGAGGAACTCTCAGAAACATCTGAACACGAAGAAGATGAGGATGTGAGAGTGGAAAAGGATTTGTATTATTTAGGGATGGACTGTCCAGCCGGTGAGAGCGGGGAGGAGGAAGAGGAGCAGAGAGAAGAGGAGACCAAAACCAAGCTGTTAAAAAGCGTTGTTTTGAACAGAGAGGACTGTTCACTGCCTTTACTCAGTTCAGGGAACTCAGGTGAGCCAGGTGAGCCGCTGTCAACGCCATCGTGTGGCTTTTCACTCCTGTACCTGCCTCAGTTTAGCGCTGTTCCAGATACAAGGCAGCTCACAGGTCATTTGCAACCCAGCAAACCCTAACTGTGACTCTAATGTGAGCTGCATTCAAGTCAAACACGCACCATCATATGCATTGTGTTCTCTGTGCATCATGACTCAGCACTAACTGAAGTGATTTGCATCTTTCCCTCAGCCACAGGGAGGTATAAAGCTGAAAAGACTGATGCATGACTGTAAATTGATTTTCATCAGTGCTGCTATTGTGTTGTGACGGAGGGAGTGAGGAACTCACCGGCCTCGTTTGTAGGCGCTTCTTTGTTTTAGGGTTCAAAACCCAGAGTCTACAGTGCCACAGTGCTCCTCCGGGATTGCGCAGTGTCAGTTAATGAGGCGGGAAAACCTGCTGAGAAAACTGAGCTCAGGGCTCTTTTACAATAGTTAATACTGTAGTTCAGTAGGAGAACATAGAGGAAATGACCATAGGGCAAAAGAAGCAGTATAGTGTTAAAACTATACTGACAGTCAATGAAAACTTTCAGGTCATGTTTTGTCTAATATGTTGTTATTCATGGGTGATATTCATGGAGTATTTTCTTCATTTAGATTGATTTTGTTCATTTCTGTTCATCTTCTTGTATGTTTTGCACATCTCATACCTTATTTGCCTCTAATTTTGATCATTTTTTTCATTGCGCCTCCTGTTTTGTTCATCTTCCTTCTAATTTTGTTCATTTTGCTTCTTGTTTTACACAGTTTTTGTCAATTTTTCTTAGTTTCTGTGCATCTTCCTTCATTTTGCTTCCAGTTTTATTCAGTCTCTGTAATCCCGTCCATTGTGCTTATTTTGTATGTTTCAATCCATTTTCGCAATTATTTTGTTCATTTTTTTTTCAATTTCCTGATTATTTCTTTTTTTTTTCTTCCCCTTCTTACTTGGTTCATTTTAATTAATTTTGCTCAGTTTCTTGGTATTTGGTTTATCATTTGTGTTTATTTTAAGATGAACCATTTGGTTAATTTAAACAAAGTGCAGTCACTTTCCTTTGATTTTTACCTTGATTGATTGATTGATTTATTTTGAATTATTGAGTCATTCCGGTTTTAATTCACTTTTGACCAGAAGTGGAGTTGCTGGACTTGGATTCATTTTCTTAATTACATTTTACATTTTACACACAGTATTATAGATTTTTGTTGATTATTTTGTTTGTTTTGCTCTTTGCTTTGCTCATTTTGGTTTGTTCTCTTCATTTTGTCTTTTTTTCTGTTCATTTTGTTATTTTCCATCTAGTTTTTCTCAGTTCTTTCACTATTTTGTTTGTTTTAAATGAAACCTGAATGGGTTAAGACACTTTGTTGTGAAATAAATCATCATTTTACTGTGGTTTTAACTCACTTTTGACTAGAAGTGGAGTCACTGGACTTCGCCTATGTAGGGCAAACATGACCATCGCTGTTTATATTTGCAGATCGTTTTTGGACTTGTTGACTACATTCATCGGCAGCTTTTACATCAGCATCTGCACGGAGTAACGCGCCAAACCAAACAATGCTATTTTGTACCTGTGCCGTAACGTGTTTGAAACTTTGTTCTGGTATTTGAGAAATATGCTGGGGGTTTTTTTTCCGTGCTTTGGCCATTTTAATGGAAACTTTCTGTCTGGTGTAAATAAAGACAAAGGGATGTCGATGGAAAATCATATTGTACAGTAAGATTCGTCTATTTTTCATGGTGAAAATAAAGTATTTATTTCAAGCCTGTGTGGTTTGTTACAATAATGTGAGTGTCATGTTCCTCATACGGCACCATATCCAAAAATGTTGGGACAGAGATGGGAATAAATACAGAAGTGTGGTGATTCACAAAATACAATCTAACTTTTTATTTCAATGAAAGTAGCACAAACAAACAAAAATGACATGTGCATTTTGAAGTTGATGTCAGCAGTATGTGCCAAAAAAGTTGAGTCAGTGGCTGGATAATGCTGCCCTACAAAGTAAAGAGCAGTGACTCGGCAAACAGAGAAAGTGAATTTCATTGTTTTTGATTATTTTTAAGCATTTTCTTGAGTTTTTTTGTTTATTTTGCTTATAAATTTGTTCACTTCTGTTCATTTTTCTTCTGGCTGGTTCTAATTTGGCTCATCTACTTAATTCTTTTGTTATTTTTCTTTCTTTTTGTGCCATTTTTAAGCATCTTTCCGAGTGTTTTGTTCATTTTTGTTTTTTTTCTTACTTTGTTTATGGTCATTTTTTTTGTCATTTCAGTGCTAACTTTGTTCATTTTCTTGAGTATTTTGTTTATTTTGCTTCTAAATTTGGTCATTTCTGTTCATGTTTTTTCTTTCTGGTTCTAATTTGCTTCATTTATTTAATTATTGTGTTATTTTTCTTCTTTGTTCTTTTTAAGCATCTTTTCAAGTGTTTTGTTAATTTTTTCTTTGTTTCTTTTCTTATCTTGTTTATGTTGATTTTTTTTGTCATTTCACTGCTAATTTTGTTCATTTTATTGAGTATTTTGTATATTTTGCTCCTAAATGTGTTCATTTCTGTTCATTTTTCTTCTTTCTGGTTCTAATTGGGTTCATTTACTTACTTTGTTATTTTTCTTTTTTTGTTTTTTAAGCATCTTTTTGAGTGTTTTGTTAATTTTTTGTTGCTAACTATGTTTAATTTTGCCTACTTGCAAGAGCAGCTATAATTTCATTAAATGACATGAAATCCAAGATGAAAATTAAACTTAATTAGTTGAGTTGTCTCCATTGTATGATGGTCATGTGCAGCTAAAGTCATGATACACCCCCGAAAACGAGTTAATAGATAATAAGCCCCCGATATATCTCCTTCAAACGAGATAAACATTTAATTCCAACAAGATAAATATCTCGTTTGCACAAGATTAGAACTCATTTCCATGATATAGTGACTAGTTATTAACTTATGGGAATGAGAAAAAAAAATCACTTTTTCACGGGCTCAATACCATGAAACGTAAATAAAAAACACAATGAATACTTTTTGTTTTCCTTCATTGAGAATCGTTCATGTTGAACAAGACTAAGGTGTCTTTGCACAACATGAACCTTTAATAAACATAGTTTTAGAAATTGTCTGTGTCAGTGATTCAGTCGACCTGCCTCTTTCAGTGTTCGAGGCTAAATGAAGTGTTTCACTTAACCCTTGTATTGTCTTCACTTGCGGGTGTTAAATAGTGGATATCTTGCCCACACTACACCCTCCGCTGCCCTCAGAAGTGCTAGTACTCAAATACATTTACTCCTTTGCATGTACTCGAGTAGTTTTTCCCATGAGATGTTTTGCAGAGTACTTTACTTTTGCTCCAAGTGAAGAAAACAAGAAAAATCATCAACTAATATGAAGAAAACTGAACCAAAGAGAAGCAAAACTGTCCACAAAATTTAAAAAAAACACAGAAAATGAACAAAATAGAAAACAGGAATAAAAACATCACCAAAATGAACAAGATACTTTGTAACGAAGACAATGAACAACTTTAAAGAAAAAAAGGTTGAAAATTATCCTCGTACTGAACAAAATAACCAAGAAAATGAGCAAAAACAATTCAGAAAATGGAACAAAATAATCACCAATATCACCAAAGCTGCAGAAAAAGAAGCAAAACTATCCACAAAAGGATGGATGGGTGGACGGAGGGACAGAACAAGTTGATGAACAAGTTTAACAAAAATAACCAAGAAAATTAACAAATCTGAAGGAAATATGAACAGTCATCTTCAAAACAAACAAAATACACAACAAAATGAAACAAAAATAAGCAAAAAGAAAGAAAATCATCAAGTAAATGAGCAAAAACAAACATGATAAAAAACAGAGCAAATAAAGGTTAAAAAAATAAATGAATAAAATAAACCAAAAAAATCACCCAAAAAATAGATAAAATGAATCTGTTTGGTATGATAAAGTTACTCACTACCTCAAGTACTTCTACTTACTTTTACTCGAGTACTGATTCTGCATACTCCCTGGGGTTTCCACATGCCACAGCTTCTCCTTCTAAATATATAAAAAAGGGTCAATTTGACCCGAATACCAGACAAGGGTTAAGGCAGGAGCTGCTTGAGAAGATTCTGACAGTGTTTAGGGATATGATGTCAGATGTGTGTTTCTAAGCTCATGACCTCTCCACATGTTTTGACCTGTAAAGACCTAGGTAGAAACATTTTAGGGGTGCCTGACTGATGTGCTGATGTTCATTTGCTTTGCTGAAAATGACTAAACTGCTGGTGTCTTTTCCAATAAATAAGAGCAAATTTAAAAGCTGTGCCTTGGGGTGGCCACTGAGGGTGAAGGAGCTGTGGTGGTCACATTCTGTCATCTGGGGAACAAACCCCTTCCAGACATAGGTGAAGCTTTGATTCCCTCTAGTGGTGCTGATGTCAACTTCACAATGTGATTCTGAATGGATGGAGTTTTAACAACATTTATTACCACAATGTCTACACCGTCACACAGTTAAATCTAATACTTTTTAAGACCTTGACATCATTTTTATCCAAATTCTAGACTGAGATTTGGAAAGTTCTTTGTTCTATTTCCTCATTACATTAGTTTTTTGGTCAGTGTCCATGTTTTGTCATGTTTTATTCATTTAGCTGAAACATTTGTTTTATATACCATTTTAGTGATTATTATGTTCATCTTCTTGATTCTTGTGTTAATTCTTTGTTCATTCATTTTTGTCAAAAAATGAATATATTGGTATCAATTTTTAGAGTAACTCCAACATCAATTTATGTTTGTGTATACAGTGCATCCGGAAAGTATTCACTTTTTCTGCAATTTTTTATACTACAGCGTTATTCCAAAAAGGATTAAATTCATTTTTTCCCCTCAAAATTCTACACACAACACCCCATAATGACAATGTGAAAAAGTATTTTTTGAAATTGTTGCAAATTTATTTAAAAATAAAAAACCTGAGAAATCACATCTGACAAATGACTCCTGTGCTGGGGTTTGATTGACATGTCACTGTAGCAGCTGAAGTCAGATCGAATCAGAGCTTCGTATTTTCTATTTATTCAATATGTTCATAGTTATACATGGCATGCACTCAACTGCAGCTGTCAGTAAGAGTTTACACTAACAACACTGTGTGGTGAAGTTTTACCACGTCAGTAAACTAGGGGCTAATATTAGATTCCTATGAGTCCCCTGGCATGAACGCTTTGTCAGCCCCGCTGCCGTTTGTCCAAATATGGTCACATCCTGTTTTTGACTCCAGGAAGTGACAAGTCGATTGGCCGCAAAGCGACCCCTCAGAAGCCAATAGGTGACGTCACGGTCACGTTGTCCATAATATATACAATCTGTGGTCTAGATCCATCATGGATCTTGCAGAAATTAAAACGCACTAACGTACTTCACGGTCATTTTACAAATTTATACATGATTTTTAACGTGTCGGAACTAATGTGTAGCTGAGTCGAACACGGAAGAAATTGTGGGACGGTCCTACATGTCCTTCGAGAAGATGAACCGTGTCTGAGACGTGACGGTCGTGTTGTTAACGCAGTACAATGTAAGTTTAAATTATTTAACAATGGATGTGATTTAACTGTTGAAATGTCAGCAAACCAGTGGTTCCTGAACGTTACCAGTTTGGTGTTTATAGTGTGTGTGTAGGCTAAGCTGCAGCTAAATGTTCAGCTAAATCCAGCTGCGTGACCCCGAGTCAACGCTGTGTGATTCTTGTGTTTTTAATGGATTTAACTTTGAACCAGAGTGTAATGTGAGTCACTTTATGAAATCTTTAATCCCTTATGTTTGTTACGGTTTGTTGACACGCTGGGTTTAATTTTCCTGCTCTGAGTAAATGTCATGGGGAAATAGCATAGTGATGAAAATCCTCTTTGAAATCAGTCTTTATTAAATTAAGGATTGTTTTAGTTCTATATGTTAATACAAGGGCTGTCAAAATTAATCACGATTAATACCCATTAGTTATTAATATAAATTAATCACAAGGTCACTGGATTAATTTCGATTAATCACAATTAATACCCATTCGTTGTTTCTCATTTTGTAGCAGTAAAAACACTAATGATAGAAGGTGATATAGACACTTGACTAAAATTACTTATTTTACATTAAAATGTGTATTCGTATCAAATTAAACTTCAATCAATCAATCGATCATTATTTGTATAGCGCCAATCATAATCGCTGATTATCTCTAGGCGCTTCACAATTCAAGGCTGAAATCTCATCA
>JAQQAE010019953.1:0-10807 GCA_029823295.1 Pseudamia nigra | reverse complement strand
GGACTCCCTGCTCAAGCTGCTGCCCCCGCGACCCGACCCCACGGATAAGCGGTAGAAGATGGATGGATGGATGGACAGCTACAGAGATGTTCATCCTGTTCAGAAGAATGAAAACATGTGGTCACCTTGACCTCTGACCTTTTTGGTCACCTGAACCTCAGTTCCAAGTAAACATTTGTCTCACATTTTCTAAGATTCTGTCATGACATTCCAGACACACTGGCAGACCTTGCAGCGATGGATGTCTTCATCAATTCTAAAACCAAAATAACTTTGGCTTTTTGTCGCATAAACAAAATCAAAAAACAAGCAGAAATATGAAATACAAACTAAAAATGAATGTAATTTTAAAACTCTAATAATTCACACAGACAGAGCCTGTTCTTGGCATCATGTGTTAAATAAACAGACATCCACAAACAGAGCATATTCGTGGCCATGAAGGTCACCGACTGTGAGTGTATTGTCCTGTCACCTCTGCAGTGGGACGACCGATCCGTGTGGAGAAGAACCCGAAGCCCACAGCACAAGAAATTGACGCCCTGCACCAGCTCTACATGGATGAACTCAGCAACCTGTTTGAGGAGCACAAAGAAAACTACGGAGTGGACAAGGACACACATTTGAACTTTGTCTGAACTGCAGCAGGATTGAGTGAAAATTCAATACTGACTTTACCATGAGGAAAATAAATCCACTGTCTTCCATTTAAGCATAACTTATCAAGTGTTTTAGCTACATGTGGTTTAAAATTCACACAATAAATGATTTCAATACAGTATGTTTGATCCAAGTTAGAATTTGTTGAATCTTTTGACTGATTTTATTGAGTAAATGTCGCATTTATTTATTTAAAGTTTCCATATCTTAACACTGTTCAACACAAAATGCTCTGAATGGTTGAACTGCAGGTAAATACAAGACCAGTAAGTTCAAAATAATGGCAATTCCATGAATAATTAAAAAAATCAGCTGATATTGACAGTTGGTCAGAACAGCTTGTTTTTTCTGTTTCTGTCCATGTTATAAACGGTGCTGTGAAAGTGCTTGCCCCCTCTTGATTTCTTACTTTTTGTATATTTGTCACACTTACAGGAAATGTTTCAGATCATCAAAGAAATTTAAATTATACATTTAAGAAAACACAAGTAAACAAAAAATGCACTTTTTGTGGGGTCTTCTGTGATCTCTTGGGGTACTTATGGTAGGCCGGCTGCTCCTGGGAAGGTTCACCACTGTTCCATGTTTTCATCATTTGCGGATAATGGCTCTCACTGTGGTTCACTGAAGTCCCAAAGCTTTATAATCTTATCCAGATTGAAGGATCTCAATGACTTTGTTTCTCGTATGTTCCTGAATTTCTTTGGATCACAGCATGATGTCTAGGTTTTGAGGATCACTTGGTCCACTTCACTTCTCAGGCAGTTCCTATTTAAGTGATTTGCTGATTGAGAACAGGCATGGCAGTAATCAGGCCTGAGTGCGGGAAGAGAAATTGAACTTAGCTTTCCAAAAATGTGATAAACCACAGGGCCAAGTACTGTAGGTTTGGATTTTTTGTTTTCCCCTAAAAATAAAAACCTTCATTTAAAAAGCACATTTTTGTTTGTGTTTGTTTTCTTAAAATTATTATTTAAATTTGTTTGATGATCTAAAACATTTAAGTGTAACAAATGTAAAAAAGGAAGAAATCAGGAAGGGGGCAAACAATTTTTCACTGCAGTGTAGATAAATACTGTAGATCAGGGGTGCTCATTACGTCGACCGACTTTTGACTTTTGACCTGCGAAGGTAGTGTTGGTCGACCGCGTGAAATAAAAAAAATAGACGTCAGTCTATCATCTATCCCCTCACTTGATTGATTTACAGCAGGTGTGCTCAATACGTCGAGTAGTGTAGGTAGATCGCATGACATTAAAAAAATAAAATCATCCATCCTGTCACTTGATTGATTTAATGACATCTGACTTTTTCTGACACTTGTCACTGCGCATGCACAAACAACCTACGTGCAGCAAAAGGTTTTTTTCTCTTAAACTTAAGAAAGGGTATAAAAATGAGTGGGGGAGTTGGACCAAGGAAGAAGACAAAAACTTATCACTTTCATACGGAACGGGAGGACTTGTTTCATAATTGTCAGCAGTCATTGTTCACAACATACTTCAAAAGTGAAAGCCGCCACCGAAGCATCGTTCCGGGTGACTCAAATCATCAGCGTAAACTCAGGTAATGACAAAAACAGTACATTGTTAATTGTGTTGTGCAATATTGGCTCATGACTGTGAAGATTCTGTCGTCCAGGTCATGGTATTCAAGGCGTGTGGTTTTCCTTCTGTCGACAGGACTGAAAATTTGATTTGAACACCGGAAGCTGCGCCGAAGTAGCGCCCTCCCCCCTCCCGCACTGTGGCGGGTGGGAAAAAGACAAAGGCCCGGGGAATGTTAGTGCCAAATATGTCATCCATGAATGTTAGTGCCAAATATGTCATCCATGAATGTTAGTGCCGACTGTACTTTTGATAAGACTGTACTGTAGTGCCGTTCCCACCCCCGTGCTGCGGCGGGTGAGAACGGGGAACGTTAGTGCCGACGGGGCGCAGACAACCCCTGTGTCGGGAGTCCTGGAACGCAACGTCTGAACTTAGGGGGACAACGGCAATAGATCGGGTCGCTCTGTCATGTATCGGGAAGCCGTGCATTCCCGTGGCTGGGGGGGTGGGGCGCGCTCGCACTTCACCAGTCAAACCAAATTTCCAGTAGGTAGATCATTTTGACTTGGTCATTTTATAAGTAGCTCACATGATGAGCTACTTATAAAAGTGTGAGCACCCCTGCTATAGATAGATAGATAGATAGATAGATACTTTATTGATCCCATAAAGGGTGTGTGTGTGTGGGGGGTGTGTAGTAGTGCTTGCTGGATGTATTTTGTCATATCAGTTCTGATAGCAAAGTCAAGAGTCCTCTCAGAGCATATAGTCCAGCTGTTAAATTCCATGATAGTTACCATGGTGACACATGTCCACAGAAAGTTCAACTTGACCCCATATCAGAGTGTGTAGTGATAAGCGGGGGAAGGGTGATAAGCGGAGCTTCATTCTCTAAACAGTGTCTCCTCTAAGGGGGGTTGTAGTGCTCAGGCCTGTCAAAAACAAAAACAAAAGATAAGACAGTCACACTTCTGGAGGAAGAAAAGAATTGAATCTCCTCAGTTACTCCAATTTTATATGTTTTGGTACCAGACCTCAAAGACCATCCATTGAAGAGACCCCAGCACTTACGTGTTGTAACCCACTCTTCGATTTAACTTGTTGTGCTGCCAGTGCCCTTCCCAACTGCTTGATTTGGAGACTTGACATTAAGGACAGTCCCAGGGATTTGGTTTGATTTGGGCACTCATTGGAGAGAAATGTTGCACCTTCATTTGGTTTGGTTTACTTTCACACTGCAATTTATTCAGGTGGACCAAAATGCCTGGACAACAACACACAGTTATAACAATCACTTGTTTGGGGCAGTATTGTTTGAAACAACCACTGACCAAGAAGAGAAAAGCATAAGAAAGACCTCATTGATTGGCCAAGACCGAAAATATAAATCCATCCCTTTCAGCCAGGTCCACACAAATAAACAATGGAGCAACAGCAAATTTAAGCAGTGTGCGGGTTTCTGTTTTCACTTTGGTCTTCAAACCTACCAAAGCAGTGAGCTATCCAGCATGTTGCTCTGTATGAGATAAAGGCACCCGTACCGAAAAGGAAGGCAAATGAGAGCCAGAGACTATGACATGGTGCTGTGGTTACACCGATGATGAGGAAGGTGATTAATCCTCTCTTACGTATGATTTACGAACATATATGTGATCTGAAAATTTTACTTTTGTGCAGTACTATGTCCAGGGTCTGTGTAACCACAGTAGTTGTTTTGGGTCTCAAAGCAAATGCCACTTCTTTTAGTATAACAATATCATGATTTATTTTGACCCAATCTGTTCTGGTGGGTGGTCCTCAACTTGGCTGTTTTTCATTCTATAGATGTGTTATGAGCGGTAGTCAATATAGGTTGGCAAAAACCTTTACTATGTTGGAAACAGAACTGTCTGAGTTGGACTGCATTTTCTAGCCTTTCATGAAGTTAATCAAGAGTCACAGGGGATGCCATTTCACAAGTTTCCTCTTCTTATGCCTCACAAATTTTCTGACACGTGACACTGATTTATCCTAAGGGAGGTGAATTGTTCCGTATGAAGGGATACCAGTATTTAAATGAGGATATCTGATTTTAGCCAAAGACAGAAAACGTAGCTATCATCTCAAGAGGATTATAAGTACCTGGCCCTCCACTTCTTCCCAGATACTACTAAATGACCCTTTTTTCACATAATACAGAGAAGCCTGCTCATTGTAAGCAATTTCATTGACAATGCTGCATAGTATTATTATGACACAATTGGTTCTGAGCTGAATCCAAGGAAGGTTATCAGGTGAGCTAAAAAGCTGGAGTTCCATTTTGAACATTAATCATTCTGATTATTTCTGAACAAAGAGTTTAGGCTGGAGAAGAGGTGGTTTGGGGGTTTGCCTCTCATTAGCCAAGGAGAAATGGTGTCTGCTGTGGCAGAAAAAGAAACCCATCTCTCTTGGTGAACCTGTGTGAACGTCTGGACCGTGAAAATTGAGCAACAACATTGGTCCTCCTGCCAAAAGTCCACATTTGTTCAGCTGCACAACATTGAGCTGGTGATTTCTGTCCATCTGTTCCTCGGCACAGCCTGATATTCAAGCTAATCACCATGACTGCTGTCATCAGCACCAGTTATTCAGGAGAGCTGAACCACTGAACTCCACACAAAGGAAAGAATACAAACGATGTGTTTCATAGGCCGTTATAGGAATGCAGCAGGTGCGGAGGAGTGGAAAAGCTAAAGAAATGTGGACTAAATACTCACAGCAGCAGCACTGTCTCTGGAGTCTAATTATGTGTCCTTTTTCCTGTTTGTTGGACAAACAGCATAAGCAGATTGGATATTATTGTATTTGTATGAAGGCAAATGAATTTGCTCACATTTCAATATTCATGAATTGAGCAAGCATATTGGGAATTTGGTTCTGTCATCCACAGGCACATGTAATAAATACTGAAAGTGTTCACCATATGGAAAGTTAACATCAAGTCAAAGCAGGAATATGAATGTTCGTTTTGGAGAAAAGCAAACTTATCTGCTTCAGGAGGAACTGATGGTCTGTCTGACTGAATAAACATGACTGCTGTGCATATGTGCAATTTATTATAGTTTGTGAATAACATTCAAGGCTCTGTTCAGTATTTTAAAAAAGTAAACATGTTTCGGTAGGAACTTTTTCCTGGAGTCAAACTGAGTTTATGTGAGATGCTGATGGGATACAAACCACTACAAAAAGAACATGAGTTCTGCAACGTTTGTATGACATTTAACTTGCAGATGTGGGTTTAATTCTGAAAAGCAGGACTTCATTGCATACCATAAAGATCATAATGAAGAAAAAAATACAAATATTTCTGCAGACCACTGGAATGCATCATTAAAGCACTTTTAACATTCCCTGTTTTTTCCCTATATGTATAGAGGGTGACTGGAATGGATGTATGTTGAAACTTCAGTCACTAAAAATAAATTAATTAATTACTGGTAATTAAATAATTTTTTTTTAAAAGAAACTTCAGTAATTTGACCCCCAGCGAGTTTGAATCCAAACCCTCATACATCTGTTAAAACTCTGCAAAGCAAACAAATGAAGTTTAGGAAAAGATCCTGGTTTAATTTAACTGTTGCTAAATGCTGTGCGAGTCATTTGTTTTCCTAATTTTGGGTGTTTTTTTGTAATTGAGTCTCTGATGTCTGGTAATGATTAATCCACCAGTTTGTCCAAAAACTCTTTCATTGAAATGCTAAAATATAATCATTACCCATTAAATTTAAATTATATGGTTTAACAAAATCACATAAAAATAGTACAGCATATTATAATTTGTAATTATATATCAAATTAAATGTATTTACTTGCATTTCTGAACAGACAAAATAGCTCTAGTTGCTGAATGTTCTGCTTCATTCATCACTCCTGTTCAAAATGGTAAAACACTGACCACTCCCTGAAAAGGAAAGAGTCAGCATTAAAGTATTTCATGATTCTGCATGGTCTTTGAGACAAATGGAGCAGGTGGGCTAATACATTTCTGAAGCACTGTGTGCACTATTTGTACATACTGTATGAAATCTGTCACTATGACTGATATTTCAGGTTCTAAAGTATTTCCTTAGATGGCCTCATACTATTAACTTGTACAAATGTAAAAAGAGAGTGAAATTGACTGTAATGAGATCAGTTGTTTTGTATTTGTACATTTTTACAAGCTTAATAGCCGTCTTAGACAGCAATTCAAAGAGTAATATACTTATAAATCAACTTTTGTGTGGAAAATATACAGTGTATTTCTTTGATTCTGCTTTAAAACAGTCAAATGATTCACATGTCTAGAACAAAGACTTTCAAAGAGGAAACCTAAAACCTTTTTTGACAGCCGTAGTCTGATTCCCCTTTAAACATCCCGTTTGACAGCACACATTACACTATTGATCCTCCCCTTATCTGTCATTCCAATCGGTCCTTCTGTCAAATTTGAATCCTCCCCATGTGCTGCTGGCCTCCTAAATGGCTTCCTCCCTGTGGGTCTGATGTCAGTGCTGCCCTTTAGAAACAGAACAAAACTTTCAAATGTAACCGAAACAGAGAGCACCATAAACCGTGATGGTGAGTGCTGCTGACATGTCTGAGCCGAGCTGAAACTTATCATCTTTCATCTATTTTTTTTTTTTTTTTTTCATCAGAGGTTTCTATGAATTGGTTTCTCTAAGGCTCCTCTATGGCCAGCTCAATATTGGACCGTTTTGGTAAATATAGTTTCTATGTTGTTGCTGCTATTCTTAACTAATGTTTATGAACTAGGACCTGTAATGAACCCTGTCGTGGTAGTAACAATCTGCGCTGTTTCCTTGTGCCTTTAATTTTGTTTACAATAAAATGTTTACTACTGATTTAACATAGTAAATTGCTATTTTCATTCTACTTTATAGAAGCAGAAGAAGTACCCAAGGGACAAAAAGTCAAGCGTAAAATTAACAATTCTTGGTTATGCAGCTTTAAACATTTTACCAGAAATAAACTGGTTTATTGTGAAAAAGAAAATTATTTGTTTCTCACTTAATTTTACACACAATTGGAAAGACTGAAGTACAATTTATCACTGAATAAATTGCTAAATTGAGGTGATGAGGTTTTAAATATCATGTGCAGATATAACATAATATATAAACTAGCACTCGGAGGGAGCAGACCTCCACCAAGGCAGCTGAGTTTCTCTTTATACAAAATAAATGACCCTCATTACTGGATACTTTGACCATGAAAACCGATCATTAGCATTTGGATCCACTTCAAAATGAAATGGTTCTTCCTTAGCCTAAGCTCTACACTTACATCAAATTTCATGTAAATCGGTCCAGTAGCTTTTGCATAATCCTGCTAAACAGACAATCAAACTCAAAAACATAACAACCTAGCAGAGGTAATGATGAGTTTTTGACACTGTCTTGGGAATCATAGGCAGAATTTATTTACCTTTTTTAAGTTCACAACATTAAATGAGGCTGATATATTATAATCTTCTCCCAGTGTCTGCCATAATACTGGAACCTTTCTGCACATCTTAAAGCAGACTCTAGCAGCCAGGCTGTGTGGTCATTAAAGAATCTGGACCTGGATCTGAATGAGGACAGGTGTGAACACTTGTCATGTCTGGTCCCTGGCTGCATAATTGAATGTTGGCAGGCTGCAGACAGGTGCATGAGCGAAGAGACTGGGAGAGCTGGCCTTTCAACTGTCCTGTCACATTGACTTTAATAACCCACAATACAGAGCTCATTACAGTGATACACATAAATATTATGTGCAGGTGATATTTTACATATTTTTACGTGTGCTACACAGGGAATGTGATCACTCATGTTTGTCTCTCAGTATGCATAGTATGTAAATCTGCAGCTTTACTGCATAAAGGCATGGTCATCCATCCACATCACAATATGACATGTAAAAGTAACTAAATAAGAATGGGTTAGCAGCATTTCCTAAAGGTTAATGTGGACAGTGCATTTAAATGTAACAAATGTCCTGCCTTTTAAACTTAAAATATTGTGGCGATGTAGCCGAAAATTAAATTCTTGAAAAATAAAAAAAGTATAACAATAATATATTGTAATGTAGTGAAATTTGCATGCCCTCCTGCAAACTAGTTTCTTAGGATCTACATGATAATGTAGCATTTTTATTTTACCCTGGAGCACAAACCTGGCTCATGCCCCCAGTGCTGCCTTAATTTTAATTAAAAACTCATTAAATCATTGCCGTGTTAAGTTCTATTTAACAGTAAATGAAATAACACAAGTTATGAGCAGCTATTTAATTAGAAATTCCTATCAACAGATCTTTACTGGACCCAGTTTATATCTCAAATGGCTGCTTGTATGCCTTTTTATAACCCACTGTATTGTTTGCAGGGATGCTATTTTCCTCAACTGTGGCAGGTGCAATCAGCATATGTTATCCTTCCATCTGGCGCTGTGTAATATCAGAGCAATATTGCTTTCCTCTCAGTGACTGCATGTCATCTGTGTCAAACAGAAGCCTCCTTTCTCAAGAAAGTAAACTTTGCATTGAAAAAGGTTGATTTTACCCATCAATCATTGGTCCCAGCTCCAATGTTATTAAACCTTTTCTGCACATGGACGATAATGTCAGCTGTCAACAGCAATAAAAAGAAAATAAACTACCAAATTGTGAGATATCAGGTTTTTGGAGCACACCAGTGGTGATGAGTGTGAGACTGTTTGTAATCTTCTACTAGGAACCTTTCAGACTCATTATTCATCAGCACAGTACTGTGGCTTGAGAGAAATTGCAAGTTATTAACTCTGCTCTCAGAGAAATGAATGTGTCTACTTGGAAATGCTAAGCCACGGGGAAAGTATTATATAAAATCACAGTTTAATCCTCTTCTCTGATGTAATCAGTCGAATGGCGTACATCTGAAATCTGATGCTGGAATTGGGGTTTGTCCAAGTACACTCACTGCTCTGGACTTCTGCTCTGATGTCCGCCAAGCAGCTGTGTTTCTGTCTCTGTGCCAGATGCTCTGAAGTCAGCACATGGTGGCCCTGGATTACACTAGATGTGGCACATGGACTTGGTCTATTCTGCATTATACAATAGACACATTACCAAATTTTGATTTAAAAACATCCCTCCTGCTAAATGTAATGTACATCAGGACATTTCGGTTGTTTGATATGCTATGCACTGTTCATGGCAATATTTCTGCTGCTTGACCAGTAATTTGTTTTGCTTTGCCACCGTTATGTGAAAATAGGATATATATTCAGGTTTTCTGCAGACTGTTGTTGATTACAGGATGAGCAATCTTTTATTTTAGGTCTGCAAATGCAATCTTTTTTTTCATGTGCTTTTTGAAGGGGCAAAGGAAATTGAGAGACTCATGTTCAAAGTTGAGCTGCTGCTGGAGCTTTTTTCATTGTGTTTCTTTATTTTTATTGCAGTCTTTCATTGAAGTCTGTTGTGAAATACCTGTATGTTAACACTGCATAAAGGTTTTGGATAATATACAGAATTACTACAAGCTACAGTTATGATGCATATTACAAAAAGAGCTGCATGCTGTTTTTAAAGGTCCTATGCAGTGAAAATCCATCTTCTGGGGGTTTTGAGGTTTATATGAAGACTGTGACGTAAGATAAAAACCATGAAAATATGAACCTGCTCAGTGCTGCCAGTCCTCACATAACAAGATGGACAATTTTTTGCAATTTGTGACAACACACATCATAACCAATCATATTCAAGCGTAAGGACTAATGTACTTACGCTTAGTTAAAGCAAATATTCAAGCTGAAAGTAGCCCCACCCTTCATGAACAACTAGCATGTGATCTGGCCTTGTTGCTGTTGGACTAATAATGTTTTCGCTTACTTCCTTTGTTTTGTAGTCTTCAGCTTAGTGATATTAGGCTGTGTTTATGAACTAATTGATGTGTGTCCAGCAGTTTTAGGTGTTGCAAAGGGGCTGCAAAACCACACTAAACATGAATATAAAAATCATTAGCCCCTCAAGCATTGTAGTTACAATGCAATTCCTGGAATTTTCTGGTTGTTGCCTGTGCTACCTGCAAGATTTCTGTGAACAGAATCAGAATCAGAATGTTCTTTTATTGCCAAGTATGTTTTACACATACAAAGAATTTTTAGTGAGAAGACAACAACACTAATAATAATAATAATAATAATAACATTAATAATAATAATAACAACAACAATAATAATAATAATAATAATAACAACAACAACAACGAGCACAATAGTGAGAATAACCAGTACTGTACAGCATATACACATTATATACATTATATACAGCCATTTGCCTGAAATGCTAAAGCAATTGATACTGACATACACTGACAAAAATCCCATTTTGCATGCAGTGTCATTCTTGGCATTGACTGTAGCTCCGTGACAACCCGTTTCATGTTACCGGTAGCAATAGGATGTGCCTACTATGCAGCAGTTACAAAGACTGACAAACCAAACTGTTTGAGTGTAACAAGTTGTCAGCTCAACAGGTTACCGTATTTTCCGGACTATAAGGCGCACCTAAACGCCGTCAATTTTGTCCAAATATGACACTGCCCCTTATAATCC
>JAQQAE010019952.1:0-10807 GCA_029823295.1 Pseudamia nigra | reverse complement strand
GACAGGCATTAACATTTTCTGACATTTCTCTCTTATTTAAACACTCTCGAAATTCAAACCTTTGTAGATTTTAAATGAAAAAAATAAGTACAGTATTATAGAACTAAAGGTCAAAACATGTTTTCAGGCCCAAACATTTATTTGAGAAACAAAGAAAAAAAGAAACGCTTTCCTTAAAAAAAAAAAAAAACACAATGACCTCCAGAAACAGCAAATGTAATTTCAATGATCAACCTACGAAGCTGGACACACAAGAAACCACCAATGGTGACCCACGCATCACAGCCACCCTGGCGCCGCTTCGCCGTAGCGACCCCGTCCGATGAAGGCCCTCGTCGACACCGCGGGCCTCCATTGGAGAGAAAACCCGCAGAGAAAACACAGCACTTCAGAGTCACACCGCCAGCGATCAAACACCCATGCAAGTCCGGCCAAGCTGAACACACTCTGCAGTGTAGAGCACAGGAGACACAGCACGGAGGACATCAACTGACAATGGCTTTAGCCAATCAGGACACAGAACACAATGTGTGGGTTCTCCTTTAGCTAACCAGGACACAGAACACAATGCGCATTCGTACACTGTATAAAAAATACATAAAAATTGCACCCAAAAAAAATCCGCGAAACAGCGAGGCTAAACCGAAAGGTGAACCGCGATATAGCGAGGGACCACTGTACACTCATTTCTCCAAATATGGTCCGTCTTGGTGTTTGGTCCCAAAATGTCACTCAGAAAGTTACAACACTATTCAACTAAAAACAGCAATTCAGAAACCACTGGGTGTTGTGACAGTTACTCTGTTCAGTCATTTTTAAAGACTATGAGCCAAACGGATGGTGCCCCTACAGCTGCACAGCCCTGGTGCTCACACATTGGGCAACACATTTACAAAAACCTGACTGTGCTCACAGTGTGATAACTGCTGATAAATACAACTGTCTACCTGTTAGACAGGAGACTGCTCAGCGACTAACTTTACATGTGAGTAAAGGTTACAAACAGCACAGAAGCAGACAGCTAGCAGCTTGTCTTCAGGGCTGTTGGCTGTCTGCTGAGATTTACGCATGTCGTTTTCAATTTCACTTCATTTACATATTTAAAAAGGCCAAAATATTCAAGGAGTTTTTGTGATATTGCCAAGAAATCTCTGTGGGTGGGTGATAATGTGCCACGGATAACTACATTTCAAACGGAGAAGTCAGGTTGTAATTTCTTTTGGCATCAGTGTGGGCCTTTTGAGCCTTTGTTTGGCATCTGCCCCCAGCCGTCATCTAATCTCCAAAGTGATGTCATCACTGACTGTACCAGAAGTGGGACATGCAGAATACATGAATCAAGAGGCTGCCTGCTCATGAGGCATATGAGATGACTCCTCCAGTGATTTCATCATCCACGGTTATTTTATCTGGAGGTGCAGTGTGAGGCTTTAGTCAGCCGTCAGCCATATTTGTCATGAAGTAATGAGAGGAAGGACAGAGTGGACACAAATCACCAGCTAAGGGTTATTTAGCATTGATTAGTTCCACACTGATCACGGCTACAGCTCAGTCTGAACACAGCTTAAAGATAACTGAAATTTCAATGAGCCATGTTAGGGGCTATGTTATGACATATTGATTGGGATTTGGTTGTTACGTGTGTGAGCGAGATACTGTGTTTCAGAATGAAATGAATGCAGTCTGAAGGAGAAACTCTTGTTTTCCCCCCACTCATAATCACACGCAGGTTTGAGAAATACAGAACAAATCCCACCATGCGCCTCTAAACCGACAGAGGAAATTATATTGACTAGACACACCAACACAAACAGATCTGTATTTAAACACAATAAGAGCTCACATTTTTTTCTTTCATTTGTGTAAAAGCAACAAAATAACATTCTCTAAGTAGGTTGCTGAGAGGTTACCGAGCCAGTAGAAGCATCTTTTCTGAAAATATTTTGTGAAAACACACATACCCCTGTGGGAACAGGCAGTAATAGAGGTGGGAATGAGTGGAAAGACCCACTTCAGTTTAATGAATGTAGGCAGATGGTGTGGGTGTTGAAACATGCCTTTACTGTTGAAAGGTGCCTCTTGTTTATTATAATATAGCAGAGCATGTGGCCAAAGCAATTATGATGGGCTCTGATTTAAAGCTTAAGGTCAGATAAAGCACTAAAATTCATAAAATTAGAAAATACAACTACGTGGATATATTTTACTGTGCTGAACAATATTCATTCAGTGCAGGTGAGGGCAACCTGTGGCACTAAACCAACAAAGAAATGGGCAAACATTAAGACAAAACTAAAGAATATCAGCAAAATAATCGAGAGAATAAACAAGGTTACACTATATGACAAATGCAATGAGTTAAACAATCAATAGAATTAATCAAACTGAACAAAATAGTCAAGTGCACTAAGAAAATAAGAAAATGAAGAAAAAAATAAGCAAAATAATGAACAGGATTAAGACCAAACTGAAAAATGTCACAAAATGAACCAAATAAACTGCACGATAGAGATCTACAAAAAATCAATGTAAATGAATACAAATGAACGAAATAGTAACACAATTATCTACAAAATTAACAACAATGAATGAACACAAATTATTGAAAATTTATTGTCATTGTCATTATTATCATTATTATTAAAATGAATCAGTGATGGCAATAATAATAATGCATCACCTTAAAAACTGCAAAATTATGAAAAATTAAGAAAATAAACAAAAACAAATAAAATAATAAACCAATAGAACATTGATGTTTATTAGTTTGAACAAAATAATAAACAAATTAACAAAAAGTAGCAAAATGATGAACAAAATGAAAAAAAATTAACAAATAAACAAAAATGGAGAAAATAATATGCAAAATGAAGAAAATAATAAACAAAATGGACAAAAATTAAGAAAATAATGAATAAAATGCTGACTCCTGGTTTAGTGCTCAGTGGAGATGTTCGAGAAGTCAACCTGCTACTATTAATATCCTTTTGATAAAATATGGCTACTTGTAGGGTGACAGAATATGCTGGAGTCTGAGGTGATAGACGCTCCTGCGGCACTTCTCTGCTCTCTATCCTTATCATAGCGTCTACAGAGATGGATGATGCTGTTTCATGTTACGGGAAAGTGAATCAAACCACAAACATCACCCTTTCCTCTGAGGCCACTTGAATTACCTTAAGATGAAAGACTCTGATAGAATTTTTTTGCCCAATGATGCAAAAAAAAAAAATTTGTCTATTCAAACAGTAAAGGCATTTCAACAGAGGCTCTATTTTTCCAATTCATCTCACACAAACCAAACACAGTGAGACATGTGTGCTGTGATCAGATGAGTCCACGTTTCAGCTGGCTTTCAGGAAAAAACAGACGTGGGTTCTACGTGCCAGAGATGAAAACGCCATGCAGACGGCATCTGTGATGGTTTGGTGTGACCTGCATATGTGTGAAGATAACACGGATTTGAACTTTAGAAAATCAACATCTTTTCTCTATTCTCTGTGGTTATTTGTGCAGGACAATGCCGGTCCTCATTCTGGCTTCAGAGTTATGGAGTATGTTTTGGACTATCCTGCCTACAAACAACATCTGTCTCCTCTTAACAATGGACATCATGGAAGCGGAGAATCACACAACGGCCAACATGGAGCATGGAACACATGAAATCTCATCAACAATCAGAATGAACAGTTAGGAATGAATAAATGATTTAAAACGTGTAAAACATTCAATTATCCTACCTTCTTTGAGAGGGTCACAGGCACAAAGAGGTAAATTTGGTTGGTTTGGTCATGATACATTTACTATTGATGCCAACCAAATCCTTTTTCATAACAAGGGTGAGTTTTTGTATAATTCACACTGTTAATAATAATAAAAACCAATGACATTAACCAAATTTGACCACGTTTTCAATTGCCCAATTTTTAAAAAATAGATAACTGATTAAATAATGTACACAGTAGAATCAAAAAACAAAACTTCAAGGCACTCTCTTTTGTAAAAAAACAAACAAACAATAAATTTGCCTTTATTCTTATGGCATCGTCAAGTGGACCTTAGGGTGCTTTCACACCTACAGCATTTAGTCCGCTTAAAGCGGACCAGAGTCCGGAACACCTGCAAGTTCGGTTCGTTTGGGCTGGTGTGAAAGTGGACCAGTTTGATTTGGTCCGGACTATAGAACTGTACCGAGACCACCTTTTCGAGGTAGTCTCAGTACGGTGCGGAACGCCTCCATCCGAACTCCGGTGCGGTTCGCTGATGGTGAGAACGCTGACCGGACTCGATTTGGTCCAGCTGTCCGTAACGTAGCACTTTTTGGTCCACGTAGGCTTCTGTAGCAAGCTATATCATACATTTCAAGAAGCTAGTAAACTTCTCTACGTCAGAGTCTTTTGATACGTCTTCTCCGTGTCAAAAAGAAGTGCACAGTGTTTTCGACTCGAATACGATTTCCATGCTGGAACAACAGCAGTATTTGTGCTTTTTGCACAAACAAATGATGATAACAATAAATCACCACAAAAACAAATAAAATAGTACAATTCATTATTCCGAAATAAGCATAAATCCGATATTTTCGTCTGCTGGATTTTTCCCTCTACAAATGCTGTGCCAATCACCTCTCACTTACTATTTTGTAAACAGCGCCGCCACATGAGTGGAGGAATATACAACTATCACAGTGGTTGGTTCGTTTGCAAAAACGCTAGTGTGAATGTGGACCGAACTAGTTGAGAATTGCAACATTGTAGCAACTTGTGGGTCCAATCTAACCATTGGACCGGACTAACAGGTGTGAAAGCAGCCTTAAAATAGCCATGGCATGCTCATTTGCAGTGACTTAATTTTACTCTTGGCGATGTCTCTCTGCTTTTTATTGTAAATAACAGAGATACAGTGAGGGCTGGTGTTCAATGCAAGCTTGTGTAAGTTGAAGTTTCTGAGCGTCCTTCCAAGAAACAAATTAACAGTGAACAAATGTTACTATTACTGTTACTACTAGCTGGTGCCGAGCATGGCTGCTCTGCCCTGGTAGCCAAGTGTGGTTTGCTGCCCCGCTCCTGTAGCCGAGTGTGTGGATCGGCACTGAGCAGGGCTGCAGATGGTAACCGGCAACTTTGTACGTAACTGCTGTGTGATGATTATGAGTGAAAGCAGGCTGCACAGTGTGATCCCCAACATGTCTGTGCCTATATGTGGCTATATTAGTGGACAAAGTGACTGTGACATCACCCACTGTCACAATCATGTCATCACATCCCGGATGACGTTTTGGATCCAAAAATAGAATGTGATCATATTTGGACGAGTGGTGGTAGACCATAGTATGTCAGGGGTTTTATGAGCTAACTAATGCTAACTGCTAGCTGACTGACTGTAAAATGTCACCACCAGCTCCACTGAACTAGCAGAATGCACCATCCACCAGAGCAATCGCAACCATGACTCTAGTAAGAGCAAAGGACATGGACTGTGCATGTATATGCTAATGACCGGTGCTCACAGAGCCAAGCTGTTTATAGATACTCTGTCCCTCATCTTGAGACTTTGACTATCACTGTTTACATTCCTTCGGAGGCTAATGCTAGCCTAGCCATTAGCCACCACTACAGTAAAAATGACCATCTATGGAAGTCCGGCACACTATAATATCATACTGAGCCTAGTTTAAACACAGTCTCCACAACTGAGAGTTAGCAAGACTTGTGAAACAGGAGCTGCTTCTCTAAAGTATTTTTGGGAGATAGGCAAACTTTGTTTTTGCACTTTCTGGCATGTTTAAGATGAGAATTCAATGTTGCAACATAGTAGGTAAGTCAGAAAACATAGAAAAGCATGTCACGGGCACTTAGGACGCACTCACACTGGGGCCAAGCCAGGGTCCATTTTACACCTACCCAGGCCCCAGCTCGTCCCCACTCACATTACCAGGCCGAGGCGCAATAGCCCTTATATAGACATTATCACACCATCTGTACATCATTAGGAAGCACTTGTTTATCAGAAGCTGCAACCACCACATTCAAAACATTCATTATCATGGATAACAAACAAAAACGTCCCGATGACTTTACTGATTTTATGGCAAACTTTGAGTCATTTTGTTCAGATACTGTCCTCTGGCACACCCGGAGTTCTCGAAAATGCATGGTGACGATTTGCCATTAATCGTGCTGCCCACATGCGGAGATTTTTGCGACGCCAGCAGGAAAGCAGCCTTCAAGGTCTTACTTACCGGCTACAAGTCACACGCTTCACACAGGTACGATTCAAAGCTGTTGTTACGGCATATTCCCATTATTATGTTACGGGTTACATTTTAGCGTGAATGTATTTATCCGACTATATACAGTAAGTGCAATGCAAGATATTACCACAGACCTGCTGAAGCATGTTAATGTCGTTAATGTTTCTTCTACTATTATTGTAGCATGACTAATTTATCAAACACATTCAGATCTAAAGAATGATAGAAAATTATCTTTTTAAACCAACAGCATACTTTGAAAGTGTTATGTTATATATCACTGACCGCCAACATTTTTTTTTACACAGAACCGTCTGGATTGGGCAGAGATGTGGTGCGTGGTGGATCATGTGATCACCACCTGGACAGATTGTGACTGGCTGTTAAAGACAACTTTTCACACCCACAACCTATTATACCTGCTGTTTGTGACCTTGAATGGTACAGTAAATAAAAGTTTGTCGTCCGAAAGTGTGAATGTCATCGGTATATAACATGTCAATCATACATGTGTCAGGTGCTTCTCTGCATACATGCATTTTATCTTCAGCTTTTGGACTGATATGTTTTCTATGTGTCACAAGCATTTTGGAGAAAACATATCCACGCAGAAGCTGAAGAAAACCCATAAAATAACAATGACCTAGACTCTAAACCTAGAATCTTCACATATATATGTGCATGTACAAGTATTGTTTTTTTTAGCAAATACATGTATTTGTAAGAGTAGTTTTGTAGAGTATTTTTCACTCTCACTGAGCTACAATTGCGATGTAAAAATGTACTCCTTGTGAGTTACATCACACTCCACATCTTAATGGACAGGAGTAAAAGAGTTTCAATGACAAAACCTGACATTTGAAATGAAATAAAAAATGAACAAAATAATCCAGTATACTTTAAATAAGAAAATAAGACAAAGTAACCAAGAGGGACAAATAAGAGAAACAAAAATCAAGGAAATAAATACAAAAACTGATCTTCGTCTACATGCAATATTTGAGACTATTTTAAATGTAATGAAGTTTGTCACCACTTGAATAGTTCTTGTATGAGGTACTCAAAGTTTCATTCAAGAACTTGTGTTTGCGAGTACTTCCACGTATATTTGAGTCATTACAATTGTGAAGTAACAGTACTCTTGAGTATCATGTCTGGCTCATCTACACACCTCTGTGTTTGTGGGATGGTATACAGTACCTGGTCATATGTGTAAATACTGCTATTTTTTATATCTAACCATTTGAAAGAAAATTTACAATAGATATTGGAGCCAAAGAAATGATGCTCAATAATGTAATACAGTAATGGAAACCTGCTTGTTCTCTCAACTTTGTGCAGACTTGGAAACATAATGGATTGTGAATGTCAGTAAATAACAGATACAAAGCTGTACATTTCAAACAACTGTTTAATTACAGTGCAGCACAAAATAAGGCACAAACACAGAAACACACAGCATGCAAAAATCAAAATACAACAATATATAAACATGATAAATCTGTTTATAAGTCCTTCACGGATCAAAACATTACAATTCAATTTCACTGAATTGCAGACTCGAGGTCCAAATTTAAAAATAACAAGACGACACATAAAATGTATCACATAAAACCAAAAATACACACACACGCACACACGAGCTTGGAAGGATGAAACCACCCGCGGAGGGTGAGAAGGGAATTTATATATACTGTGTGTGTGTGTGTGTGTGTGTGTGTGTGTATGTATGTATGCATTTCATATTTCCATAGTTTACAGGTGAATATAGTACAAATCAATATGATGCATTATTCATATTTCAATTCAATACGTTAATAAAAGTAACAACATATAATTCATCAGTTGTCTGTCCAAAAATTTTCTGTACTAGATTTCATTTCACAATCAGTCAGTTTTAGCACTCACTCAGCACTGAGTTTATACAGACTTCCATCTAGCAGTTACTGTCAAACACACACAAAAATACAATAAATGAAAACAGCTATCAGAAAGACAGCCAAGCCGAATTTAAGGCCACATATTCAAAAATAAATAATGGTCAGTTCTTACCAAATGAACACAAATGATAAATGTTCAGAAAACTCCTGTTTTCTACAATGGAGTTCCACTTGCCACACAATTTCTTTTTTCTCGCTAAAATATTGAATTAGCCACACTAATTTACATCATAACTTTCATTATAGATAAAAGTAGCTTGCCGCAGAGTTAGATTTCCCTTAACCATGTTGCTTACAATGAAAAATGCATATTTATGCCTCAAGATGCATCTATCTCAAGAAACCATCTTCTTTTTTCCATGGAAAAGCAGCAGCGAATCAGGACGGGGAGCTAATGTCAGCTGACCACCGTTGCAACGTGGGATTTTGGGTTAGTAATCAACCAGTAATCAACGATTTTTCTACGCCGATGGTTGTTGTTGTGAGATTTTGAGTTATTGTACATTGCACATGCGTTAATTGCATTCAAATCTTTAATCTAATTAATCATGCCAATCTGTCAGGGCTCCATCATTTGCAATTATACTGTACACATTAGACATAACACAACAGATAATAACCAGGAGTTAACATCAGTCCCAGTTACTCTTTAAAGCACCAGTAGTTAATTTTATGTAATAATAAATATAGTCAAACTCACTACATACGTCAAAGAAGGCTTTAGGCATCCCGTCTTTGCTGTTTGCCATCTTCACTAATGTTTTCTAACTGTTAAAGGACATTACTATTAAGATAACTTGCAGTGCTACTAAAATGCTGCTTGACCTGTAATTCAGTGTGGACTGTCACGCTGCAGCTCAAACTCGTTACTGGGCCTATACAGGCCGTCAGCCGACAACAGAGCTACAGCGCTAAGAAACAAACACGTGGATCCAAATGCAGAGATGAACAAACCAGGAATATGTTTAAATGTAAATTTATTTACAACAAGATAAACCACTAAACTAAGTAGGGCTAATCCAAAGGCGAAAACAGGAATCAGGCAGGAGGTCAGTAACCAGGAAAACCACACGGATAGGTACCAGGCTCTGGTCGGAAAAACAGAAAACAAGGGTCAAACACGGGTAGACTAGTACAGTACATTCCACCTAGCACTAACACCAAGCACGCGCTATGTACTCTCTACCGTGCCATCAGTGACATGTAATCCATACACCCAGAGGGCGTTTTTGTTGTTGCTGGGGACTTTACCCAGGCCAACATGAAGACTGTTCTTCCCAAATTGCTGCATGTTTCAGCATGTGGATTTTTCTACCAGAGGGGAAAGCACACTGGACTTGGTTTATAGTAACATCAAGAAGGCCTTCAGAGCAGCTCCCCGCCCCCACCTTAGCTCCTCAGATCATCTCTCTGTCATTCTAATTCCAGCACACCGGCCCCTGCTCACTAGAGATAAGCCTGTGGTGAAGAAAGTGAGAGTGTGGCCTGAGGGAGCTATGTCTGCACTGTAGGACTGTTTTGAGTGCACTGAGTGTGGAATGTTCAGAGACGCTGCAACGGACGATCAACACACAGATGTGGAGGAGATTGCTGCATCTGTGTCAGACTACATACAGTGGTGCATGGAGGAGGTCACAGTAATAAAGACAATAGTCACACAGGCCAACCAGAAAACTCAGATGACTAAGGAGGCGTGTGCAAGACTGAGGGAGCGCAATGCCGCCTTCAAATCTGGTGATGTGGTGGCACTCAGATCAGCAACAGCAAATCTGAAACCATGCCATCAGGGTAGCAAAGCGTGTCCACAGTCAGAAGATCCAAGACTTCTTCAATGACTCCAGCAACACCAGACAACTTTGACAAGGCATCCAGACTGTCACAGACTACAAAGCCACACCCTCACCCTGCCAAGATGACCCCAGCTTCCTCAATGAGCTCAACACTTCTTTGGAAGGTTTGAAGCTCTGAACAACACCCCTGTGAGGAAAGTTACCCCCACCCTGATGAACAGGCCCTCACGCTCAAAACTACTGCTGTGTGGAAAGCCCTGAGAAAGGTCAAGTCATGGAAATCCACAGGCCCTGACAAAATTCCAGGATGGCTGATGAAGGAGTATGCAGACCAGCTGGCCCACATACTCACAGTCAGCTTGAACACATCACTGAACCAGACCATCATCCCCCCATTTTTCAAGACAGCCACAATCATTCCAGTGCCCAAGAATGTAACCATCACATGCCTTAATGACTTTCACCCTGTTGCAGTAAGATCCACCATCATGAAATGCTTCGAGAGACTGGTTAAATACCAAATCATCTCCATACTGCCCCCATCATTCGACCCATTACAGTTTACATAACAGCCTAACCGCTCCACTGAGGATGCCCTCTCCACTGCTCTCCACCTGAGCCTGGAGCACCTGGAGGAGAAGAATACCCACATGCACCCACATGTTTCTGGACTTCAGCTCAGCATTCAATATGATCACCCCCCACAACCTGGTATGCAAATTGGGCCCCTGGGCCTCAACACCCCCCAGTGCAACTGGCTGCTGGACTTCCTTGAACTTAGGGCGTACTCACACTTTAAAAAGAAGTGGGCCCTGGCGCGGCTG